>VDFB02023808.1:0-31021 GCA_007258455.2 Sequoia sempervirens | reverse complement strand
TGAAAGGCCAAAGAGTGTTCAACACTCAACAAGGTTTTCAAATCTCATAAATGAGATTTTGTAGCCAACACTCCAAACTCATCCCCAAAAGCTGTCACCCTTCTTAATGGCTAATTAAGAAGGGTCACAACTTGTAATTTTGACAATTTATGGGTTTGATTTGACCCCTAACCCTTAGGTGACCATCCTAGGGGTTAATTAAGGGCCAATTAAACCTTTGAAAACCCTCAAAAAGAAATTGAAATTTAAACATAATCAAATAATTCCAGCATGCCCCAAAAACCTCAACAAAACTTTGGTTGACCTTAAAAACATAATCTCAAGATTCAACATTAAATCTTTTTAATCACAAATAAAATACAACACAAAGAGGCTATGGTCCATTCTCCAAATAAACCATAGTAGCTTCACTTGGTTGACAGAATTGGGTACCCTTGGTTACCTCCAATCCCATTGTCCATGGGCATGTATCTGCACACTCAATGTCCACATGTCAAAATATCCAATGCATGATAATCAATAATTAAAATATAAATTGATATGCATATATTTAATACAATCTAACTCTAAATCAATAAATTCAATATCTATAATCATTCTTCCTCTAGCAATAACATATTCTATCAATTCATATATAGTCATGGCATAATAAGGAAATCACATCATCACTAGATTCAATTTATCATCCTATCAATTCCATCTCATTTTAAAACAGTTGTCCATTTTGATCATGATAACCAAATTATATGAGCATATCAATAAAGGAAACATAATGTGCATATAATTATCATAGCATCGTAAGCATAAAAAAACCTTAACATCAAGTGTCTACGATCATCCAAAATAGTTCAAAACACAGAGTATCAACATGATTGAATCAAAGATAGCCAAATGGTGCATCAAATGGTAGGCTCCACATCCTCCTCCCCTAAGAATGAACTTCCTCCTAGAATTCATTAAAGAGGTGAGGATATAGGACCCTCAAATGTGAGGCATCCTCCCAAGTGGCTGCTACCTCATCAAAGTGATCCCATTGGACCCTAACCTAGTGTAGCTCTTGGCCTCGAAGAGCCAATGTCCGTCGAGCCAAAATGAGGATGGGATCCAAAGCTAATTGGCCATCCGACTCCACCTGCAAAGCATCCCAATCCAACACATGAAAAGCATCGTGCACATAACATCATAAAACTAATACATGAAACACACTGTGGATGCGTGATAGTCTAGGTGGCAAGGCTAGATGATAAGCTACGAGACCTATCCACTCCAATATCTCCAAAGGACCTACAAACCATGGTGCAAGCTTAGAGCCCTTTCCATAATGGATTGGACTCTCAAGTGATCGAACTCTCAAAAATACATGGTCCCCAACTGAGAAGCTTTGATCAATCCTCTTTCAATTGGCATACTTCTTTTGACTATCATGTGCCTCCTGTAGATGCTGTCTAATGAAGGCCACCTACTGATCCATATCCTGTACTATCTCTAGCCCAATAGCTACTCTATCCTCAATCTTGTCCCAACTCAAAGGAGTCATGCATGGTCTTCCATACAATGCCTGAAATGGTGGCATGCCTAAGGAATTGTGATGCCCATTATTGTAGGAGAACTTGACCAAATATAGATAATCCTCCCAACGAGACTTGTGATCCATCACATACATGCATAGCATATCCTTTAACAATTGATTCACTCTTTGTGTCTACCCATTTGTCTCAGGAAGGTAAGCTAAACTAAAGTTGAGTCGAGTTCCCAATGTTTGCTGTAATGATGTCCAAAATGTGGATGTGAAGAGTGAATCCCTATCTAATATAATCTTGCGAGGGACTCCATGTAATCTAACAATGTCATCAAAGAAGACTCTCGCTACTACTGGAGCTATGTAAGTCATATGCACGGGTGAAAAATAGGCTACTTTGGTCAACTTGTCAACAGCCACCATGATGGCATCATGACAACGTGAGGAGAAAGGTAGACCAACAAAAAAATCCATTGAAATGGTTTTCCATTTCCACTCAGGAATATCATGTGGGTAAAGAAGTCCTGCTGGATGTTGATGCTCTGCTTTGACTCTCTGACACTCAAGGCATCGAGTCACAAAATCTGCAATGTCTCGTCACATCCCTGCCCAATGATATAATTGTCTCAAATCGGCATGCATATTCTTCACCCTTGGTTGTGCTGCATAAGTTCCTTTGTGTGCCTCTGATAATATAACTATCTAAAGGTCACCCATACTAGGTACATAGATACACCCTTTGTGTCGTAATAAACCATCAAACTCCAAATTATATAATGAAAACTTGCCCTTAAGGGCCCTCTATGACTGGATCTCCTACTGAACCAACATATACCACTCATCCTATGGAAGGTGTTATAGAATCAGATCCACAAATCAATGCTCAATGTCATGGATGATAGCCCATGATGACTCCTACTCAATGCATCTACAACCACATTCTCCTTCCCTTTGATGTAATGCACCTCAAAGTCGTGCTCGCATAGTAACTCCAACCAACGCCTCTAGCAAGCGTTTAGATTCGGCTGTGTGAATATGTACTAAAGGCTCTAGTGATATGAATGCAAATCAAAGTGATGACCCAAAAGGAAGTGCATCCAATGAACCAGAGGGTGAACTACTACTGCTAACTCTAAGTCATGCATAGGGTAGTTCAACTCATGGGTCTTGAGTTTTCGCAACTCATATGTGATCACTCTACCCTCCTGCATAAGTACAACACCTAAGCCAACAATAGATGCATCTATGCAAACCACGAAATCAGATGAAGGATCTAGAACTGCTAGGATTGGAGCACTAGTGAGATGCTCCTTGAGGATTTGAAAAGCCCTCTCACACTGATCTGTCCACTAAAACTTCTTCCCTTTTTGCTGAAGGGAAGTGATAGGATGTGGAATCCTAGAGAAACCCTCTACAAAGCAATGATAATAACCCGCCAAACCCATGAAACTCCTAAAATTTGTCACTATAGTAGGCACTGGCCAATCCATGATAGCTCTAATCTTTGATTGATCTATAAAGATACCATCACCAAATATAAACTAACCAAGATAGTGAACCTTTGGATGGAAGAAGGCACACTTCGACAAGCTGCCATATAACTAATGCTCCTTCAAACACTGTAATACCTATCGCAAGTGAATCTCATGTTCCTCCTCAGTACGTGAATATATCAAGATTTCATTGAGGAAAATAATATCAAATTGATCCAAGAAGGTACAAAATACTTCGTTCATAAGACTCATGAAAACTGCAAGAGCATTCGTCAACCCAAATGGTACCACTGTAAACTCATAATGGCCATACCTAGTCCTTAACGCAGTCTTATGAATATCTGCTTCTGTAATCTGTAACTAATGATATCTAGACTTAAGGTTAATCTTAGATAAAACTTTGGCTCCTTGCATCTGATCAAATAAATCATTAATCCTTGGAAGTGGGTAATGATTCTTGATTGTCACCTTGTTCAACTGTCTATAGTGTATGCATAGATGAAGGGATATGTCCTTCTTAATGAAGATGATGGGAGCACCCCAAGGTGAGACACTCAAATGGATGTGACCCTTCTCTAGCAACTCCTCTAACTAAACCTTGAGCTCACTAAGCTCATGTGTAATCATCCTATATGGTGCCCTCAATATTGGCTCAACCCTTGGCACCAAATCTATACGAAAATAAATCTCTCAATGAGGTGGCATACCGGGAAAATCGAAAGGAAAAACATCAAAAACTCCTTAAGAATGGGATGGTCATCCATGGACACCTCTGTCATCTCCTCATCTGTGTCTCTGAGCGTGATAGCAAACAACTAGCATCCCTTTCGTAGACACCGCTTCAACTACATTATGGATATCGTACGAAGTGAAATTGGTTTGTGAACCCCTGTAAACACCACTGTTGAACCATGGCCATGCACACACTCAACTATCTTTCAGAAACAATCTAAATTAGCCTAATGTGCGTCAAGCCAATCCATGCCCAAAACCACTCCATAGGAGCCTAATGTTGTGACACGAAGATCAACTGATGTATTCAATCCTCCAAATTGAAGTGGGCAATCATGAACCACTGAATCTACTGACACCTTAGCTCCTGAGGCTAGCTCTACCTCCCACCTATCATCCTGCCTGGATGCCACTAGCCTATTATGCTCCACTATAGAAGGGGATATAAAGGAATCAGATGCCCCATAATCAAATAAAATAGTAATATGAATATCACCTATCATACCTAGGGTCTTGATAACTGTGGCTTGGTGCTCAGCTTGGCGATTCTCAATTGCAACAAATACTCAGTGGGACTTTCCCACATCTCCCACTATCTACTCAGAGCCTGTTGTGTGCTTCCTTCTCACTATGGAACCCTAGGGGAAATCTCTAGCTAAATGTCTGACTACTCCACATACATAACAAGGATCCCTAGAATACACCTTAGCTGGTTGGGTCCTAGTGAACTATTGTCCCCCAGTCCTACTAGAACCATTGTTTCCTCCTCAGCTAGACTATTGTTAATGTGTTGGGGTAGCACCCTATAACTGAGAACGCTGATCTCTACGAGGACCCTGAGGTCGCCATGGCCTAGTGTGACCACCCTGAAAGCTCTATTGTGGCCTAGGCCTCTGGCTATACTGTTGCTACTATGGTGGTCTAGATAGTCATGTAGAAGGTCTAAATCCTCCCTTTGAAGGAAGGGGAGGTCGTCAAAACCCATGTGATTGAGTACCCTAGTTGCGGTTTTGAAACCACTCTCGTGCCTCCTGTGACTTCCCCTGAATCTCCTCTACTATGAGGGCTTTCTCCATAGCAACCCGAAGGTTCTCTAGATCAGCCATACATATAGGTCCTGATATTCCTGCATTCAGTCCTCTGATGAAGCAATTGATGAGAAGCTTCTCATCCTGTATTTATTGCACATATTGTAGTAGCTCAAGAAACTAACTATCATACTATGTCACTGATAGTCCCCTTTGCTGAAGGTCATGGAACTCATCAATGCAGCACTACTGAAAATGCTCAGACAAATAGCATGCTTGAAACTGCTCTAAGAATGTCTCCCATGTGAGAGTGTCAATAGATAAGTGGTTCTTGTGCTTCTCCTTGCGCTACCATGTAGATGCTAGACCTCTAAGAATAATTACTACACATCGTTCTTTTACATTGCTTGCATATGCACGCAATCCAAAGCACCTATCAAGATTGTGAAGCCATGATTCATCTCTCTGTCCATCTATGGATCCCTCAAAATTATTTGGCTTGAGTCATAGCACTTCTCAGACATGATCTCCTGAATCTCGGTATGCTCTATCCTTGAATACTCCCTCAAGATGAGGTATCTGTGGTAGAGGATCTAAGTGAACTGACCCCCTCTCTCCCTCCTCATCATACTCATTTGGAATGCGATGGGGACTCTTGCTATGCCCTCTATGTTGTGATCCATGTGCCTTAGTCGAGTGATGAGTCTACTCTAGTGTAGGGCCCTCCTTGGCTGCTGGTAATCGAGCATGAATAACCCCAATCAAGTCCTCTAATGCATGGAGGATCTGAGAATTGAGGTTCTGCAGAGGATCATGTTGCAATCCCAAGGAAATGTGTGGGGGTGTAGGTGGTGCCCCTGATCGATCTTCCTATGCATTGTGTCCACGACCACGTTCGCGTCCGCGACCATGTCCATGAATACTCTAATTCCTAGGTGCCATCCTACATGATAACACCATATGGATATTAGCATGGAAACCACAAATGCCCATAGTTTCTAGTGGTGGAACCTAGGCTCTAAAACCAAAATGTAATGCCATAAATTTTGCTCGAAGGAAAAAACACAACCATTATTTTTTTTTTGAATTATGTTACAAAAGTGTTGAAAATTATCACCTTTATAGTTTGTTTTAAGAACTGTCCTACCAACTAAAAGGGATGTCATTTGCATAAACTCCTTAGGAGAAAGGAAACGTATTAACCTAGTTTGTTGAAACCTAAGAATTATTGAGAATACACTATTATGAATATATTTTTGTTGGCCCTACCATTTAACTCATCTTGAAAAAATTGCAAACATTTTCATGTAATAGTTCATCTTGGTTTCAAAATATGAGAGGGGCTAGGCTATTTATAATTTAATTATCAAATGTTAACTTCTATTGTTTTTCTTTCTATCCTCGATTAACAACCTATTTGCAAATAATGTCCTCCTTGACCTTTTTCTTTCCACATAAATATATACCTTACATTTTCCAAGTCATTAATCCCAGTAAACAAAAATTTAGAATGGAGACTTTCTGAATATACATATAATGCATATATACTTACATAATAAATAAACTCTAATTATTAACATTATAATAATTTTTTATTTTTTTTTTTTTTTTATTATCATTACCAAAAGATATTATTTTATATATCTATTTATTTATAGTCAACTATTATTTATCTAGTTTTTTACTTATTCTTATATATATAATTTACTCTAAAAATAATTTTAAAAGAATTATAAGAATAATTAAAAATAACATATACAAATAATTCTACTACTCCTACTTATATACATGTTATTATTTTATTTAATTTATTTTGTTGAAAAAAAAAGGAGAAAGTAAAGGGATAATAGAAAGAGAACTACCTAACTTTCTTAATTTCGTTTAAAAGGATTCTCTTTGAGAATATGGGGACATATTCCCTTATACCTTATTTAAGGGATAACTTAACCTAAAGATTACCACGATGGAATTTTTTTTTAAAGGTAAAGTGACTTCTCATGAGAGGTCAACGTGGCGCCTTAGGTGGACGTTTTACCCATTGACACAATCAAAATTTAATTTATTTATTTTTGGCCAAAGCTTTGAATCCATGGATCACTGTTACCCAAAGCTAACGATATTTATAATAAGACACCTATGCTGATTGTGAAATATATAAAAAATGTTAGTAAGAAAGTTACACAACAAAAAGCCATTTTAAAAAATAAATTTAAAACTCAATGGAACACAATGAAACGGGATTTGCTGAGACTTCATCTCACGGTGCTACGGTTATTATTTATGAGATCCACTTTAACAAAGCATTTCAAACTTGTTTAAAATCCTACAAATTTTGAACGAAGCACTAGTAAAATTTAATGTGTTAGGTATATTTTTTTTTGCACGGGAATTTATTTCCATCTATTCTCTATGTGCTATCGTCCACTTGAGCGACAAGATCTAAAGGTAAATCTAGATCGATTTCTAGGCAAGAAAAAATGTGAGAGGCTAGAAATAAATGATATGAAATTTATTGCAGCCATTGAATTGATTCTCAATGCCGTTAGTAATTTTTAATGCCATCACTATCTTACTAATAATATATTGTCTTAATTACATTTTACATTACTTCCTCTCCAGTTATCTACTAAAAGCAACATTAATATTTCATGACGAGGATATTGATGTGCGATACTACTGACCGCACCATAAATAATAATTTGACTCAACATTAATGTCAATGCCCTCGATTGGATGGCTACCTGCTACAAGAACAATGACTCTAAAATTGGAGAAGGCAAGGTAACTTCCTGAGAAGGCTCAATTACCTCCGTAAAGAGGGGGAGCCTGGCACAGATAGGACTGGATTGTGTTATTTATTTTGGAGTTCATTTGAAAAGATGGAGCACCAACCTACCAATTATGTGGACTTGAATTTTAATGCTCAACCATTTTTGAAGTACTTTTTAACCCCAGGCTAAGCTTCCATAAGAGGAACCCCCAGGACCTTTGACCGAACTTTTACCCATGCTTCAAACTCACAGACCAGACTTACATCGAGATCTTTTTAATTGGTTTCAGCTCTCTGGGAGTTAGTCAACAAGAGAAGCACCACGAAGTAGCCACATGTCAAAGTGACGCAGGCATGAGCCATTGTGCCTTGCAATATTACCCTTTTTTTTTCTTTCTTTGACTATAGCTTGTAGGTTTAAATTTTTTTTCCTAGGCAACTATGCATTTTACTCATTGATGAAGTATTAACCTATTTTCTTTAACAACATTGCATAGGTTACATAGTTTCCAACAACACCCCAGTTGCCAACTTCTTTGATTCACAGCCCTGAGCAACAAATAGGAGAACTGAGGCTCTCAGTGCACCACTAATTTCGAGTTTTGTGTTGAAGGAAATAATGGTCCTAAAGAATGGTGTTTAGGTTCTGTTGAATGGCTGCAATGGCATGAGAATTGATGTTCTAACTCCTGGGTTTGTCCCAAAGTCCCAGATTACCACAGCTCTATTTTGTATATGGGGACAAGAGCTTTTGATTGAATTATTCCATGTTTATTTTATTTTAGTTTGTCTGGTTTCTTTGATTCAGCATAACAGTCTGATCCCTAGGCATTCTAAACTCAAAGTTTGTTTCACACAAAATCCTCATTCCGCTTGCTTTTGCATTTGAGCTGGGAAGTCTCAGTTTTTCCGTCCGTGAGTTAAAGAAATATACAGACATGGATTATACCCATCTTTCATTACATATATTTCCATTACCAAAATAATGGCATGTGGGAAGGGAGTCACACTAGAGAACAATCAAATTTTAGAATAAGAATGAAACAATCTAAAACAGTGAAAGGAAATTCAATTACTTATCAAAGAATAACATTTTATTCTACATAAATCTTAATTCATTTTGCATATGAATATAATAGGGTAGACTCAATGAATTTAAGAAAATCTTGAACATCACACAAAGATTCTTGACTCCAACCCATAATGACTACGAAATAAAAAGATAGTAATTTATTCTCTGAACAATAGCTACACACTTAAGTCTCAATTCTTCCTGATACATATATACTATTCGAACCCCAACAAAAACATTGACACTCCTTTAATCATTTCCTTTTGTAACATTCAAATATAAAGTATGCTGGAAATCAAACAAAACAATTATGTTTATGCATATGTATTATCTTGAAGAAAAATATTCTCTCTCCTTATCCTTTTTAAAACATTCAACATTATTACATAATCATGCCATGAAGCGACATCTATTCATTTGAGTCAACGCAACAAGGAGACTAGTTCTATCACATTCTATTTTCATACTATGGTATGCAGTTCATACAGATGAACAAGTTCATCATTGAAAATGTCTTTAGACACATTTATATGCTTTCAAATGCCTGCCCACAAAATACAAATAGCTATACATTGAATAAAAACTATATTTCCTCTTAAACCTTCTACACAAGCTGCAAGAGTGATCTTTAAATTTGCATAAAACAACTTCTTCCCATGGCTATTCTGGTGTGCTCAGCTCCCAACCTTTGGTTGGAAAAAAAACCACCCCCGAGCTACGAGGTAACCAAGCTACTGGGTACACACACCAATAAAACAAATAATTTAATTCCAGCCACAATATTCAACAAAAATACTTCCAACCAAGACTTACACATTTACATAGGTATTCTTTAAGAACCCAATGATGGGGATAGAGGTGGACATCACTTCCATATGGGGAGACCTATTAGCAAGTAGAAATTAACCAACAACACAATTTTTCTTTTTCTCCAATCCACCCATTCAATAAAGCTCTTCATATCATACATCCTTCATACATCAATCTTCCCAAAATAACATACTATCATGAAACAATCTTGGGTACTCACACCCTTTTTGTGCCTCTCCTTTTCAAAGGAGGAACAATCTCCCCATAGAGGTTCCTACACATTCCTATCCCCCACAAGGATTCTCTTCCCACATTGGGTGATTTATTCTATACAACGCCAAACCCACACAAAAAATGCAAAGACACATATATGGACAACAACCCATATAACCCATGTTCTCACACTTCCATACAAAGAGATAAAATAAAAGCAAAACATACATAAAGATAGAATGAAGCGTACCTCAAATCCAAGCCAACAATGAGGGAGAGTTGAAGATGAGCTCCAAATCTCCACTCCTTCAAGACCAAGCAATATTTTTCCTACCCCTCAAGCAATTCAAGAACCAAAAAAAAGAAAAGAAGAACCCCTTCTTTGGCTTTCTAAAGGATTCAAATAGGAGTTTAGGGTTGGAAACCCTTGAAGGAGAGAGTGACACATGTCAATCTTCTATTCACTCCTATGGACACACCTCCCCACAAGTTCTCACACATGTGTGAGAACTCTTGGGGAAGTGAAAGGCCAAAGAGTGTTCAACACTCAACAAGGTTTTCAAATCTCATAAGTGATATTTTGGAGCCAACACTCCAATCCCAACCCCAAAATTTGTCACCCTTCTTAATGGCTAATTAAGAAGGGTCACAACTTGTAATTTTGACAATTTATGGGTTTGATTTGACCCCTAACCCATAGGTGACCATCCTAGGGGTTAATTAAGGGCCAATTAAACCTTTGAAAACCCTCGATACGAATGAAATATTGGCCTTCCAAATGATTAATTCTTAAAAACATAATATTAACGCACTGAACATTTTTGTTGATTAGCACTTTACACCACGTCCACCGCACCAATGATAATTCACAAATCAGCCTTTCACCGTTCGATTGACACCCACCCTCGGCAAATCGTCAACAATGGTTCATACAATATTTTACGCTGGCCAACACATCCCACTCCATCCGGCCTTCAACTGAAACCATCGCCACCATGTTACCGCCCCATCACCGCGTCGATCGCACTGATGGCATGAACTTGATTGAATCAAAAGATAGCCAAATGGTGCATCAAATGGTAGGCCTCACAGATAAGATAGTAGCTTTGGTGAGTGAACACTATTTTTTTCCATATATATATAAGGATATTATGAAGTATGTTCAAAGTTGTAGAAATTATCAAGTAGCAAAACGGAGTGGTCATAATACTAGATTCTATAAAACTTTGATAGTACTAGAGAGACCTTGAGAATATATAAGCATGGATTTCATATTGGGATTACCAAGTACATAGAGAGGATATCATTCTATAATTGTATTGGTGGAAATATTTTCTAAGATGACACATTTTATTCCTTGCAAGAAGTCGAATGATGTTTTGCATGTTGCTAACTTATTTTTTAAGGAGATTGTAATATTGCATGGATTACCAAAGAGTACATTTTCATATAGATGCACCAAGTTCATTAGATACTTTTGGAGGATATTATGGAAGAAGACGAGTACATAACTAAAGTCTAGTTCACCGTATCACCCACAAATAGATGGAAAAACTAAAGTCGTGAACCAAAATATGGGTAACTTATTGAGATGTTTTGTTGGGTATAAAAAAAAATTGGGGCATAGTTCTACCCCAAGAGGAGTTGGCATACATTAATATAAGAAAATAAATAATAGGGAATACACCATTTTATATTGTAATAGGGATGCACCTAGAGGAGTTGTGGATCTCAGAGACATTATTATGGAGGATAAGATGAGTGATTAAAGAAGAATAATTTGCAAGATTCATGGAATCATTGCATAGTCAAGTCTGGAAGCACTTGAAGGACACAAATAGTAAGTATAAGGAAAAGATAGATGAGAAAAGGAGACATAAGGAATTTTATATTGGAGATGAATTAATAGTATATATCAAGAAGGCAAG
This sequence comes from Sequoia sempervirens, assembly GCA_007258455.2. Lineage (NCBI taxonomy): Eukaryota > Viridiplantae > Streptophyta > Pinopsida > Cupressales > Cupressaceae > Sequoia > Sequoia sempervirens. The sequence goes on along the minus strand of VDFB02023808.1, from coordinate 19,456 downwards.
GTTTCTAGTAAAAACACACAATAAGTTTAAAATTAGGAAGTTGGTACCATATAATATTCTAATGAAGCTTGATTAAGGAAATACACATGAAGTTGAGTTACTGAAGACACTTGGTATATCGCCTATTTTTTATGTTGCAAACCCAGTATGAGTATCATGAAGAATATAAAAGTGATAAAAAATAAGTGGACTTGAAATAGAAATTACCACATCAACCACTAGAGAAAATTGACAAAACTTGGATACTAGAATTGGAGCGTGCACTAAGAACACGTAGTACAAGGCGTACCTAGTCAAGTGTAAAGACAAACTAGTAGAGGATTCATCAAGTTGAGGTAGACCAATTTATTTTCCCTCTATCCCCTAGAAAGTGACGGAATCACCTTTCTTCTTCTCCTAGGTGTTTGATGTAGGAGCATCCATGGTTGTAAAGCAATCTTGTATTAACCAAAAACATTTATTTTCTTGCATTTCAGTTTGTAGCTATCTCAATAGTTACACTCGTATTTTCCATTATATTATTTCTCAACTCATGAAGAATGATATTTTTTCTACATGAGTTCATCTACAACATATCAAAGTTTTAAGAGATTTGTATTTTTTTGCAAAAAAATATTGCTCTCAAAATTCCACTCACTCTCACACAGAGCATTTAGGGGAGAATTGGTCCATGTTTAGATGTGAAAACCTTTTCCAAAGAATGTGGAGGTTAATGAAACATCGTACATGGAATTTAGGTCCAAGGGGAACATTATTATAGATCCACCATGTGTTTCATCTCATGATAAATTATCTTCTCCTATTATTTGGCCAACCTACACTTGATCATTCACTGGGGTTTGTAAACCCTTAAGGCCAATGTGGATCATAATTGGAGCTCAATATTCATATTCAAGATCATTTTAAAACATTTTTAAGTATCTTAGTTAGCTAGTATTTTAGGAATAGAATTCAAGAAGTTTAGATATCTAGATCTGACCATCAAATAAGGCCTTCGGGCAATTGTTCTATCTATATTACCCTTGCAGTAGGAATTTGAGACCTAGTTGTTACACATATGTGGTATATGATGCATGTAAGACTGTAAGTTATTAAAATAAATGATATTTCATGTATAATAAGCATTTTATTGTGTTCTTTTTGTTATTTTGACTCTAAGCTACAAAACTAACTTGTCTCTTCTAGGCCCTTCATTCCTTACTACAACACTATCCACCATGCTCTTAGGACTTGAAACACCCAATGCCTCATTTAATGGAAAAAAATTTTGTGCCTATTTTTGTATCATCTCCTATGGTAAATTGGATTAGAAAAGATAACTAAATCAAGTGACAATACTAAGCATCAATTTATGAATATGAAGCAATGAGAGCTAGGGAATGTACACATAACAAGAAAAATTTAAATTCAAACTTTTGGATGAGCTCAATTGATGGAAAATAGAAAAGAGATTTAAAGCAACAAAACCAATCAAATGCGATAGGATATCATGGCATTAAGCTTGCTAGGGAGAAGGGGATTTAAAAAATTTGGGTTGAAGGGGATTCATTGAATATTATTAATTTCCTTAGAAATATTTCCCCTCCTTCTTGGTCTAATAAAAGATTTATTGTGGACACACTCTCTATGTTGAATGATTTTGGTGAGGTTTATATTTCTCATGCCTTTCGTGAGGCAAATCGGGTGGCATATTTGTTGGAAAATATTTGTGTCACATTAGCTAGATCTTGGGAGGTTAATGATAACCTATTAGAAGAGCTTATATCCTTGCTTAATAACAATAGCTTCTAATTTTTTTGAGGGATTTGACTCTTTAGATGTTCTCAAGGGTTGAAATGTTAATTATTATCATCTCATGTTGATAAGATACTTGATGCTAGTGGAACTCATTGGTAATTGTGGGAGTATGAGTTGTATGTGTAGGAGGATTCTAGCCATTATTTTTCTTTGTACCTCGAAAGGCATACTTGCATGCTTTATGAGTGTAATTTTATCTTCGACCTTGTTTATTTGCATTTGTTTTATGTGGAATCTCTCTCCTATGAAATTTTTTCCATTGATGATGGGTTGGGATAGGTGTAGGAAAACACCATTCTCATGTGATAAGATCAAAGAAAATGTTGATCTATGGGAAATTTTATAGAAGGGTGGGGTTAGCCCATTCATGGAGAAATTGCATAGGTTTCATTCGAATGTCTTGCAAGAGCTTGTCAAAGCTTGGCATGGTTAGGTTTTGAGCTTGTTTGGTATGGATATCACTATTAATGAGGAGTTTATCATGGAAATAACAAGGATGTCGACTCAAGGAAGGAAATGTTATAGAGAGAAATCCATGTTAGGGGTTTCCAAAATGAACTTCCTATAGGACAAGGAAAAAGAAAAAATGGTGATACTCCAATGTGGGGGTTATGATTGCACCAAAATCAAGCCTATTTGGGGTGATGTATCCATGGTAGTGATGCACTACTTTACCTTGTATGGGAGGTACGTGGCTCTATATGGGAACCACTTGGTGCTACTTAATCATGTCCATCATGGTATGCTTATTTCTCTTCCTTTCTATTGTTTGTTGTCTTTGGAAGATGGGATTGTGAACTTTAGAAGGAACCATAGAAATCCCTTCTTACATGAGGGTTTGATATTGCTGATTTTTTAACATATAAAAGATAATTTTTTTATTGAGTCCCCTATTCTTGGTAAGCCTGGTAAGTGTAAGAAGGAGAAGATGAGTGAGAAATTCTAGATTGATGATGTGGAAGATGATGTTGGAATGGAAATTTAACATGAATCTTCTACATGGTTGGATGGTTACAACATCTACTTGGGGTAAGAAAAGCTCTATGAAAATGGATAAGCCCTCATCCTCACTTGCGAAATGTAAAATTTAGGTTGATTGCGATGAGGAGGTTTTTGAGGTTGAAGCAAGTAGAAGGAATACTGGAAAACAGGGGCCGGTATGTTCCCATGATCTAGTGGAAAATATGCAAGAGGGAATTGGGGTTAATAAGGTTCGTGAGGTGGAGTATTTTGTGAATGAGAAGAATACTCAAGATTGTGGTGGTGGAGGGGGGTCCCAATTATAGGGAAGATGAATAGTGTTGTAGATTTGGAGGATTCTCTTGCTATGTCAACATCTAAAGAAAAAGGAAAATATATGGTTGCTCCACCCAATGGATTGTAGGAAGATGACCCTCCCATGAGCTCCCATTAGGGGAGGGGTTTGTATTGGGGTGTGATGGACATTACACAGGCTTATGGGTTGGTCAAGGAATGGGCATATATATTTTTTATTCTACTTATGTGGTTGATTTAAGAGGTACAAGACCTTCATGGAAAGTATGACATGATTTCTCACTACAATATATCTACCTTAAGAAGCTTAAGGGAGAAATAATCTATCTTTAGTATGGTAAGATCATTGAATTTCAACCTTAGCCTTATGGTGGAGGATGTTGGTAATCTAAAGAAAGATCATGGTCCTAGGATTTCCACTATGGAGTGGAATTACCTACAGATGCCTAAATATCTCAATGCTATGATTAATCTCAGCAAGGAGAAGCTTGATTCCTCTACTTAAGGTTTGGTGTTCATAAATGAAAAAGCTAGGGAATAGATTGGTTGATCCATGTTTAATGAGCCAGAAAATTAGGATGGGGGTGACGATACTAAGAAGGGTGTACAGGTTGCTAACTTGGGAATTGGGTTGAGTGTTCGTACTCATAGCAAAACAAAAAAGAACAATGTGGTGTCGAGGTAGGATGTTCAAGAGATCCTGGAAATGCATAATAAGGTGATATCTAAGGATCTAGAAGTAGCTAGGATGTTAAAGGAACTTCTTTAGTCATTTCTTTTTCTGTCTTCTTTTGTTTTGTTTTTCATGTCTTTGGTTGTTTTCTGTTGATGGTTTGTTTATTGTTGTTTAATCAACATAGTGTTTGTATTAGTGGGGTAGCTTAACCACTTTATCTTTGCTTCCTTTTCTTTTGTACAAGGTTTTAGGGCCCCTTCCAGACCTTTTTTATGCTAATAAAAACCAAATCTAATCCAAAAAATAAAACAAAAAAAGGAATCCACAAATAAACCAAGGACTCTAGAAGAATATGAACACAAGAGGACAAAAAATAAAAGACCAATGAAGAACAACAATTTAATCTCCTTGTCATGAACATAAAGCTCAAAGAACTAGCAATGGAAGAAAACCATTGAACTTCCATAGAGATCTAAACTCACACTCAATCACAAGATATATTCTAGCCTATTAACAGTAAATGCTTTATTTTTCTAAAATAAACATATAAAATGGGTATGGGCCCTTCCCAACTTTAACCTAATCAAAACATATAAAATGTGTAAATAAAAATGAAATAAGTCATATATAATGCATTAAAAAAGTAAAAATTAGATTTGAAACTATGAAATTAAATCTAAGTATTTTGTAAATAAGATCTAAATTAAGTTGACCAAAGTGTTTAAGTTTTAGTTAAGAAGAATTAAAAATGTGTGATTTTCAAAACTAAATGAGTGCATCAAAATAAAAATATATTAAAATAACCCAATGCTTGGTCAAATTACATAATTTATGATATGTAAATAAAAAATAAATTATGAGAAGCATCAAGCTCACTAAAATGTTAATTGGGAAAGTTGATGCACCCTTTCCCTTTAGCTTTACATTAGAACACAAACCAGCTAGGGTTTGATGATTGACTAACTACCTCAAAGGAGACACAATTTCATATGTTTTCGTTCCTGTTTTGCAAGGAGCATAGATTTGATGTTAGTAATTGATTATCCTAAATGATATAATCCTAGATCTACAAATAAGATTCGATCCATAGACAAAAATTAAATTATAGAAATAGATATAGATTTAGGAAATAAAGATCGAGGGCACTTGTATTTTAAATGGAGGCACAATGGAATAAACACCCCTATCTAGGTGTTTTAGAATGTTCAAATATTAGACCTTTCTGGTATATTTTTCTCTCTACTCTTTTGCAACCTATTATTGATGAAAATTTTAGATTTGACTTGCACAAATGAATAGAGGAGAATTGTGTGTTGTATGAAATTTTGGCTTAGGAAAATTCCTATGTTGTTATTTACACCTGAAAATAGAAAATGATGATGGTATAAATTATGTGTTGTGGATAGGGAAGAGGAATGGTAAATAATAGTTACTAAAATAAATCAATCAAAATTGATAATGTTAACCTAGGCATGACACCCTTGTTGAAGCAATATCACACAATATGTAGTGCCTCTCCATTCTCATAGTGGATGTGCAGAAAGTTTGCCTTTGGAACTTGGAGATGAAAGTAAAATAATAGAGACATTTAAATGTATGTGCTAATGATGTTAAACAATTGATATTGTATATCATGAATTTATGGACTAAGTAAAAATGTTAGGAAATGATTTATTATATGTGTTTAAGGATATATTTATCATGATGTGTGTGTTCAGACATGACCATTACTACGATGTATGTTATTGACATATTGATGTGATAAAAGTGTTTTGTTATCTTTGGGGTTTTCACTTGATTCTAATATATTATCATTGTGTTGTCATATTATTATGATTTTGATTATGGTTATCTTTATTATCATAAAATATACTGATTTGTGTTCAAGCTTTGTGGTTGCAAGATGGGGCATGAGCTTCTATTAGTGTTGTGGTGAGTATGATGCATATTGTTATGTTATTGTTATTATACAGAGATTTACTTGGATAACTGAGTGATACAGTAGTATGTTTGTTAGGATAAGTGAAAAGGGTGGCATCGTACCATTGGACGTATGAGAGACATACGAGAATGAGATACGATTGCTAGAGCCTCTTTCCTAGTGCTTCGGCTATTATGCACATGTGCTCTAATTTGTATGTTTAAGTGAACAGGTACTAGGCTACGTCTCTACCTAAATTAGTAGGTCTGAGCGTGCCTCTAATCCCAATGGTGGTTGAGGAGATAACATCTAGGCCCAAATTATAACCTAACCCTGACCATTGTTCTCAATTAGAGACAATTGATGAAGAATGTGTTAACTTTTTCGGGTTGTCATGAGACAATGTCCGATCTTCTTTACCCTATGTTTGGAGTGTTGCATTTATTCGGTTGTTTCTTATGTGATATGTGATTGTTTGATTTTGTTGTCTAACCTTAGTTTTGGATCCCAACCTGTTGGTGTTAAACCCCGTGGTTAGTTGTGTTGTTATGATTGTGATTAGTGTTATTTATCTTTTGATGTGAATGTTGCTCTTTAATGTGAAGTTATTTTATGATTTATATTTTACCTTATTTGTGAATTATTTGAGTGAAGTTAGATATTGAATCTATCATATTTATTATTATGATTTTTATTAATGTGTTTGAGGTGTGATATAATATTGTCCATAAGTGACATTTATTTATGTTATATTTTATTATGTTATTATTTTGAGGAATAATTATTTAATTATTGTTTATTATTATCATTATTTGGTATTTGATTATTGTTTATTGAGTAATATTTATTTTACTTTTGTTTAGATATAATTTTTGCATTATTAGTCTCTTGATTCATTTTATTAAAATGGTCACTAAATTTATGTTTTATGGAGTCTTTATGTGGTTTTAATGATTTAAAATATTTCCTATGTGATAGCTTTATGGGTGAGAGGTATTTTTATTTTATAAAATTATATTTTTTGAGTTCAGAACCCACCCTAATTACTCCATTATGAAAAGTGACGAAAATGGAAGTTGAAAGGTGGCTGGGAGGTTGTCTTTTGGGGGGAGAAGTGTTCTCTTTATTCGGGGAGGAGATAAAGGGTTTCCGTGCTGTTGGGTTATGAGATTTTTGGCATGCATGTTGGATTTGGATTGAGATTCTTTTTCGGGAGAAATTTTTCTATGCTTGCAAAGAGGAAGGAGCAATGAGAAATTTGTGGCAATTTGAGGGTTTTGAAAGTTGAAAACTTTGGAGCTCAGCATCAAATTTCTGTCATTCTCAAGCGTTGGATCCAGGTTGGATTTTCAGATCTTGTGTTAAAATTTTCTTTCGTATGCATGAATGATTTGATTGATTTCTTTCTTTTGATTTTTGAAAATAAATATTGGATGGTTTTATTTATGTGTGTGAATGAAACATTTATTCTACAATAAAAATCAATACATATTTGTTATTCTTGGTATTTACCAGTAAAAGGGTCTGATTGCGTTGCTCATAAATCTAAATTTACAAACTGAGTTGGTGAGATTTTTAAAGGGTTTTTTTATTTCGTTGTTTAAATCCTGTCCAAAAATCTCAGAAACCCAGATTGTAGTTTGTGAGATATGGTTGAAACACGGGACTGCTGTCAAGTTGCTCCTCTATGACTGCAAATATCTTTATTTCTCTCTGTAAACAGTCAATGAAATATTGAGGTTTTAAATTTATAGGGGTTTGAAATAGCTTAAATTAATTTTAATATTCTTTTTTTTTAATATATTTTATTTTGGATAAAATCTGGTTGTTAAGTTACTCATTTTGTCATTTGACTGTAATCGAGTATTACCGAAAATAGGGTTTTATGGAATCCGTCTGTTGTTTTGCATTTTATGAAATTATTATTCATTTTTAGTCAATTTATTTCACGTTGTTGAGTAGGCGACGTCTAAATCTGAAATGGGTATTTTACAGATTTTGATTTCGAGTTCATATGACTATTTTATGGTTGTTTTATTGTTAACAGATTTGACTGTTGTCAAGTGAGAATTAGTTTAGTTTTAAAAGTTGTATTTGAGGGTATAACTATATTCTTTGATCTGTATTGTGTTGTACCATTTTTATTTAATTATGTTTATTATTATAAATCTCTTCATATTTGTGAGATCTTGCATTGAAGTTTCTATATTTGTAAAGATCAATTATGTCAGGGATGTGCATTGTTGGTCTTGATTGTGAATTACTAAACTGCAGTGTGTTATTATGTTATAATATTGTGAGATTGATGTAATATACTTCATTGTAGTGTTGTGGTTTAATAATAAGCTTTTTTAGTTTTCTATCCATTTGTGTTATGTGTTTGGGTCTATAGAAGTACCTAGAAGCATTTGTGAAGTTATTGTAATTTTCGGTTGATTCTTATTTTGGTAGTTTTTTTGGGATGTTTAGTGTCAGCCACTTGTTATTTCTGTTTTGTTGTTTGCTTGTTTGTGGGGCCTAGTGTTGTCTCCTAGCACGGAGGGAGTGGGCCTCAGGGTTCCACGTGGTAGGGTGGTATTTCCGAACCATCCATTGGGATTTAGGTGGTGCAATTCGTGCGCAACATGGAGAGTCTTTCTTTTCGCTTCATTCTATAGTTGAATTTATGTGCAGGTGATATTTTCAAAAAAAAATTATGTTTAGTGTATCTTATACATATGTACCTCTTAGATTTATGAATCATATTCATGGTAGCATTCTTGTATAAGAAAAGTAAGTGAATTGTTATAATCTTGATTATACACATTTTTACTATTGTTTAGTATGTAATAGAGAGGTTTAATATAGAAATATTGTATTTATAATGCATGAGTTTAATTAAGCAGTAGATATGATATATCTTTATGTACTTATTTTATAACATTGATTATGAATAGATTTATATTGGCATAGTGTTAGATGTGGTTTGAAGATAATTTCGATATGTTATCATATGTAATTTGATGTATGAGATTAATTTACATTCAAGTGTTAGTAAAATATGGTCATAGTGTATCAAATATGTTCTTTAGGCTTAATTAGTGTAGGTGTATCTTAGTAGCGACATTAGGGGACCATGGTGGATAGGTGTGCAAATGGGTTATGTTCAATATTACTTTTAGGTTATAATGTGATTATAATATCATGTTAATGTAATGATGTCATTCATATTAATTGGTTGAGTTGCATTAGTTAGTGTTACTTTAGTTTCTTTAAAAAAAAAAAATGGCTTGGTGTTGATGGTCTTTTGTGTTAATCCACTTGGTCCCTTAGCGGGGCGTTACAATAGGTTATTGCAAAGGTTTGATGAATAATGAATGTTTTTTTATAATAGTACTTAGTTCATGACTCTCAATGCTTAAATGAGAGGGAAGCATTCTTATATATACATCCAAATTTATTTTGTTTGATCTAGGTTGACCTAGGGTAATTTTAAAACACTTAAATCTGACACTAAAAGTGACAAATATTTAAAACTCCCATCCTTAGGTCTAGGGTGCCCACACCCCTATCCAGGGTTTTTTTACTCCAAAATTCAAGGATGGTTGAGAATTAAATGTATTTCACCAGTCTAGACATACATTGATAAAATGATTATTATATAATTTATTGAATATGAAAATAGGGTGTTAATATAATGTGAAATTATCAAGGGTGAAAATTTATAATTTTACATCATTCAAATTCCCCACTTTACTATCAAGAAAATGCATTTCAATTTTTACATATCCAATAATTCTTAAAGATTACTACTGTGAGGCGCAATCCCATCTGTAAATTATGTGACATCTTGATAAGTTCAATTATGCTAGTTTGGTGAATAAATAGATGATTTAACCCAATTCCATGTTTAATATTTTTATTTTCTTATGAACTAGTTTAAATGATTATTGTGATAAATTCTTTTTAGTAAATGAAAATGGGAAAACTATTAAGAATGAGTGTGAGTAGATAATATTTAGATTCTTGAAGAAGTATCATATGAAGAATACACTTAGATTGATATGAGCTAAAGAATTTTTTGTACCTAACATTGGTTTGAATCTCGCTAATAAGTTTCATGTTACTTTGAGAATGATAATAATTAGGAACAAAGTGGGACTTTGGGAAGATCAGGAAAAAGTTTCCAGAAGGATCACCAGCCAAGCACCATCGAGGTAAATTTAAAGGACGACTCTAATCAATCAGGGGTATACCTAAGGTAGGATAATTTGAGAAAAAAAAAATATAAATTAGATATCAAGTTGCATGATGAATTTTATTAGAAGTAGTGTCCATGAGTAAATTCAGTAGTGTAAATAAATTATTTAGCCAAGGTTAGGTTTTCATTATTATTTCATGCATGCTCAAAGCTTCCATATTTCTTAGGGAAAGGAAATGAATATTTATGTGTATTATGATTTACTAACTATTGAATTTGATCTTATTGATATTTTGAACAGGTATTTATTATATTTATATCTAACATGTATTTGGAAAAATACACGTGAGAGTAAGGTCAAGGGTAAAAGGGGAGAACCATCTAGGCCCAAGTTAAATACTTATCTTTTGGAGTTTTAAATTTTGACCCTATGACCTAGGAGGTAGTTAGGGTTTTGAGTAAGCTTTAATTGTGTCTAGAGTTTTAATGATTGCTAGTTTAGTTTAAGCATGTTTTGTGGACCTTTATTAAATTAAGTCAAGTGATTAAGGGTGTAAGTATAATAAAGGTTTTGAAAACCTTATATAGATCTTGAATTTCGAATTGGCCTTTAATCTAGTCTTTTTAGGGTGTTGTTTGGTCAATTTTATTGATACTAGTGCAAAAATAGCCCCCTAGGACCTATACCTATGGAAGGAGGACCCTTTGGACATGTGACTCTATCCTTCGGGCATGATATGACCCTTTAAAATTCCACTTGAAAGAGTGTGACGAATTTGAGTCTTTGGGAGTTGGGAGAGTTGACTTGTCACTCTCCCATATCATTAAGGAATTCACATGTGTGAAGCCACCTTGTAAGGTATGTTGGCTAGAGTGTCAATGTACATTCCCCATCTCCCCAAAAGTCTCACACATGTGTGGGAACTTGGGGGGATATGTGGTGAAAGATCAAATGAGAGAGTGACAAGTGTCTCTCTCTCATTCAAGTGAATTCAAGTTGAATTCTTATATACTTGGATGCAAAAGAAGAAATTGATGTTACCCACTTCTTGTAACGCCCCGCCATGCAACCCCAAAGGAATTAAGTAAAATGCAACCAATTTTTTTTTAAAAGAACAAAGGGGTGAACATTTACAAATGCAATGTAACCATTAATCAATTTGCATAACTTAATCCTTTGAGGTACATGAGGACATTACTTAAGAACTAATCCTTAACAACATGAACATTTAACTAACCATTACATGAAACATACATTCCAACATCCATAAATATAATTGCATCAGTAACAACAATAGAGACATAAGATAGAATAATATCCAAAGTTATAACATCATTGTAGATTCTTTTCATAACCAAGTTTATAATAAAAGTACAATGCATCATCATGAGATTACATCAAAATAGCACCATGTGCAATAATTTACAAATCTTCCCAACTAGGTGGGAGTGATACATCAGTATAAGAATAACATAAATACATAAATCTGGAACCCACGAGCAAAGAATCAACTGATACAGCAACTCAACATTGAAAGATGTACCTGCATAAGAGAGAATCCCAACGGGGTGCGAAGCACTATCCACCCAACCACCCCCATGCTAGGAGTTGCTAAGGAAGGGTTCCCGACCAAGAACGTCCATACAAAGACTCACACCCAGTTAATGAAAATCATACAACACATGAGACCACTCAAGTGCAAACAACAACAAATTCATCAATACAAGACAAGTGACCAATTCCAGAGGATTTCCAAAAGACAACATAAATAGGAATGTTAGAGGAGAGTGTCATCGCTTGGCTTAACATGGATTCGCCAGGCTACCTATTGCAAGGTACCGCCTCCATCTACTGATGGATTATCCAGGCAACCAAGCGCTAGGAACCGCCTCCATCTATGGTTTTTCAGGCTACCTATCTCAAGGAACCGCCCCATAGGGTTGCTCATGCGGAACCGTTACCTTCCGTGAAGTCAAGGCAACGATCATGCCAACCACGGCCTTCTCAATCCCCTTTAGTCTGTAGTAGCACTAAAAGGCGGATGAGGCAACAATTATCTTTTTAGTGTACTACTACCCACCCTCTAGTTAATTAATTAGATCACTTATTACATTCACTCTAACGAGGGCTATCCTAGCGCCCCTTTGTGCACCGACCACCCACTTAGAGCCACTCCCTCTAGACACTCAACCACAAGACAATAACATTAAGGTTCGTACCACATAAAGAACTGAATCAAATGACAATCAAAAGTGAGGCATGACCATCTCACCAAACCACAAGGAAACACACCCACAGTCTGGTACAATCCAAATGTATAGCCGAACCATAAGCATCACAAATCTAAATTCAAATCGAAATCAAGAGTAACCACATTACCCCACCTCTGGAATCACTTGGGTTCCTAAACAGGATTGTTAAACTCTAAGGTTCCCTTGCAGAACATAAACCCCCCTTAAATAAAAGAAAACCCATAATACATGAAACGATATAATTCAAAGAATTATTAACAAATAATATCATAAGACGCGTCTCAAAGCATGGAAAAATCCTCATCAAAATGTAATTCAGTAATACAAAAAACTCCATTTAATTAATGACATCCAATGTATCTTTACTTTTCACCATTACACTTATTTTCTTAAAACGCCACATTCAACAAATCTTTTAAATAGTATACATAAATGTAAACTTACCTTTCTATCTTAATAGCAAATTAATTAATATTTAACTTATTGAATATTACAATCAATATACACATACACACACACACACACACACACACATATATATATATATATATATATATATATATATATATATATATATATATATTAATATTAATATTAACATTAACCTATATATATATAAATATAGATATAGTTATATATATGGTGATTTAAATACATAAAGTCCAACCCAAAATCTAATAACCATAGTTTACGGCGAATCCCCAAATTATACATAAAACAAATTCGAAATAATATTACAATACGCATATCATAGTAATTGAATGAGAAAATCATGAAACCTAACAAAGCCGTATTCATTTATATTTGTTTCTCTTTTTTTTTGAAATGGGTGAAGGTCTAAAGGTACTTATAATGCTTGAGGACCTGAAAAAAAATAAAATAACTATAAAAATAAAAATAAAATCAAACACTTACCGAACCTATGGATATCAAATGAGAAAAAATTTAGCCCAGACCACTGTACAACAAATGAAATGAGACGGACGGCAACGGACAGGCCGAGCATGTACTGGAAGCTGTGCCATCCAATAAAGGGCAGCAGAAGGGATGTATAGCGAAAACTTTATTCATCATTCGGTCAAGACAAAGAAAGGAAGACTAAAGCGGGTTTCCGAAACAAAACATAACAATACCAGCCAATTTCCCCAGAAAAGACATTTCGTTAAACACAAAGGCACTGCAATATCAAACATCATCCTAAAGGCCCTTCGGTTGAAAATTGAACGGGTATGAAAATAAAAATTTTAAATCAAAATCTACGCATTCCTTATGGACTTATAAAACAAAATGAAATATAAATGTAAATGAGAATAGACGTGTTAACACCCCTCCAATAAACTCGCACCAAAATTCCAAAATAAATGAATATATATATATATATATATATATAGAAGCATAATGATATGACACAACATTTTAATATCATTCTAATCTTTTTTTTTAACATAAATATAAGTCTGTAAATATTATCTTGAACTAGAGATTTGACAAATTTAAATAGAAGGTATTTCATTAAATCACATAAAGATATGGGGTGCAAATTTACCCGGAGTAAACAGATTTCAAATAAAGGGAAACCCCTTACACACAGAAATTTTAAATTCAATCTCCACAATTACGCACAGAGATTTAAAATCCACTTTTTAAACAAACAGACGCACAGATCTAAATTCTTTTTTTTTTTTTAACAGCAACACCATACAATTTAAAACTCTTTAAACAGGACAGCCAGAAGTATTGTATTTTATCTAAAATTAAATAACCAGAAAAACATATGAGAGGAACTTGGCGTCCTACGGCTGTAGAAGAAATCCAGCATAGATGCTTTAAAATCTCCACAATTACGCACAAAGATTTAAAATCCACTTTTTAAACGAAGAGACGAACAGATCAATTTTTTATTTATTTTTAACAGCAACACCATACAATTTAAAACTCTTTAAACAGGACAGCCAGAAGTATTGTATTTTATCTGAAATTAAATAACCAGAAAAATATATGAGAGGAACTTGGCGTTCTACGGCTATAGAAGAAATCCAGCATAGATGCTTTCCTCCTTTTTCCAATGCTGATCCTTTCCTGCAACTTCCCTTTTTTTTCCCCCAAAACAAAATCTGAGACCCCCTTCTAAAATCCTCTTGCATACCCCCTTTCTACAGCCCCCTGCCTCTCCCTCTTCCTCTCCCCGTAAAATAGATTTAGAATTAATTTAATTTTATTCTCAGAATAACCCCCACAAGAATATCTCCAACTTTTCTCTTTTAATTACTTTTTAAACAATAACTTTTAATCACCACCACTTATTTCTAAAATTTAATTAAAACAAGCTTTTTGTAAATAAATAACTTCTTATTAAATATAATTAAACTTTAATACTTACTAGATCATAATTAATGAAATAACTTTAATTAATCTTATAAATATAAAATAATTAAATTAAATATCCCCAAACCATAAATAAATTAAATAAATCATTTAACTCAAAAATAAAAATACCAATACAAGACTGGGTCAACACATGACTCAGCAACCTCCTAACGAAATGACGGACTTGGGATGAGAATTTTTCCTTAACAACTCCTTTTAACAACATCGTAACCGTTGGGTTCATTTTGTGCTCGCCATGTCCTGCCGAAGCAGGTGGAATTGAGACTTTTAATCCTACAATATCTGCAAACAGATAAACGTCAAGTAACATATAATCTCCACTGAAAATACACCGTGAAAAGTAATAGCAGGGTAGCAGGGCGCTCGTGAGCGAGTGGTACTACTCCCTCCTTTCACCAAAATACATTGAACATATACTCATAAACAAAATATCATAAACAAAATATCATGGAAATACATTATTACAAATAAATTTAAGGAACACCATTGCATAACGAATCAAATCATCAATGCACATGTATCATCAAATGTCACACATAATGTAAAGAGCAGTAAACAAGTAATTAAGAAGCCACACATGATCGAATATAAATCCACTACACAGAGTATCACAGAGTATCCACAATATCAAAGAGTAACAAGAGTATCTAATGAATCAGCAAACATGGGGGTATTACACTTCTCCCCTTGGACAATTGTTGTTTCTAGATTGAGAATTTGGGGGAAAAGAAGAGAAAGAAAGTTGAACGGGAGCAAGGAGCTCTCAATGCAAAGGAGGTTATCAAGGAACAAAATTGTGGAGATAAGTTATTCTCCTCATTGTTATTAAATTTTCTTAAGTAGGAAATTTGTACTCATCCAATAAATAAAATAAAAATACATATATATTTAAGAATTCAGCAGCAACAAATTTTATATGGAGAAATGTAAGTAGTAAGGGAATGAAACAGGGGATTATATGCATTTAAGTGAAATAAATAAAGAATATATGAGTTTATGTACAACAAAAATGATGGAGCATATTATAGATATACTAAAAATGGAATCCTGAAATCTATGAAAAAAATGTGGCATTTTTTTTAATGCCAATTTTACAACAGTAAGAAGATTGAAATAATTAAAACTTAAACCCTCTTAGCTGCCACTCATTTTTTTTCTAGCACCGATTCATTTTACCTCAACATTCTGCAGATTGACTTCTTGGGCCTGTAAACAACACGTCTGAGAGGAAACACTTCTTTATAGAAAAATAATATTTGCTCATCTTACCTCTAAAAAAAAAACCTAAAAAAATAAATAAATAATAAATAGAGAAATAAAATGAAATTTGTATAGCAAAAATGTTGGGAAGAAACGCTTCCTTATGCCCTCCCTCCAGTAAATAATATAGAATCCCTCTCCCCTACATTGTCGCTCCGAACTCTTCTCAGAGGGAAATAACGAATGAAGAAAAATGATTAGGGTTAGTTCTTGTATGTAATCAATTAGGGTTTCCTTAAATATATACTTTTCTTTTTCTATTTCTTTTTTATATGAGTATAATATTATATATTTTAAGTTTATAAATGCAATTAGTTAAGATTAATTTTTTTTCAACAATATATGTTGTTTCTACCATCTTATTAAGTTGTACATATTATTTAAATATGAATCTATGTCAAGGATAATTAAAATTATTTAATTGATGGATTTTTATTAACTTTATATAAAGTTTGGTTATCTAAATAGGAAGAAGAAAAAGATAAATTGGTGTTAAAAAAAGAGAGAGAAGTAAATAAGCATTTTATTTACTTGTCAGCTATAGATTTATAAGTGTATTATAGAAGTACTTTAATGGAATAGAAAATAATAAAACTTAATGTTATGTTAATCTAATTAAGTGTAAAGATATTGTTAAATTATAAATTAGGGATTTAAAATTTAAAATTTATTAGATTTTGTGTATTGCAAAAGAATTTAGAAGTTTGGCTCGGCTATATTAGTTAGAGTTTAAAATTACAACCTCCATGCAAGGTTAGTAGATCCCCAATGAAGTAATGTTAAACCATATATTTGTTTTCGTAGCATTTGTGTATGACCCAAATCAAAATGTGGGCATGACAGTGTAATAATTAACTTAATTAAAGTATTTAAAAAAAAAATTGTTAAGTTTTCTAGTGAAAAATTTGGAGCATTACAATTACTTTCCTTTGTAAACCTTACCTCATTTATACTTTCTATACTTATTAAACTAATGTGTATTCCAATCTATAATAAACTATTTAACTAAGTTAATCAACTATGCATTCTTAGCTAAAGAAGTGGAAAAATATATATTTAATATGTCATCACTTTCTATATTAGAAATAATTAGAACAAAATTTATTCTTCTTATTTTATTCTTCTCTTTTCTCTCCTTAAAGAAGTTATTTAATTTAATTTAATTCCATAAAAAGCCTCAAACTTTAATTTATATTTACTAGACTAGTTCTAATTATTCTTATCTCTCTCTAATTGTTCCTATAATACTCAAAGCCTATTTGGCACTAAAATAAAATCTTTCTCATCATGTCTTTGGAAAGTAAGGAACCAACAAAATCATCTACCGTATGAGTAATATAATTTCTTGCAACATCCAAGACCAATATTTTTCATGATTCTAGAAAATAATATAGAAAAGTTTGACATATTTACTTCTTATCTATATTCAAACCTCTATAGTTTATTTAAGAAATAAAAATATTTAAAATTTTAAATATTTTTCAATTCATTCACTTTTTTATATCCTAAAGGAATAAATGTTATTCCTCAAGAATATTTTGTTAACCAAACATCTAGCTTGATAACTCTTTTACATTTATTCCATTAAGTTATTTTGTTGCTTATTCATGTACATTAATAAGAATAAAACCTATAAAAAAGAATCTAATTCAACTCTTTTCCTTTTATTCCTCTACCATATACTAATATTATTGAGTTGCATCCATAAGTGTCATAATGTTTACATTAATAGCATCCCACAAATCATAATGAATAAATAACTATTATATTTTTAACTTCCACTTATTAGGGATAATTCCTAAAAAAACTCTACTTAATATTCCTTGATGTGCTTTTAATTTGTGTTTTACTAGTAGTTTTGTGTAGTAACACACAACAATGAGCCGATAGGAGGAGAAAAAACATGAGAATGTGAATGGCATGAGTAGATAATATAGTTACACATTAGGGAATCCAACGAACAATACAATGGATTGCTAGATATATTATAGGCGATAATTAAAGTGATTGAGTGAGAACAATATTATATCCCATTTTTACCGTATAGTTTAGCATCATTATTTTATGTTAAAATATAATGGCGACTGAAGGAGGCTGTTAACCCTAATGGGTTGAAAGGAGGATATGTATATAAAGGATAAACTGTGTAAGTAATAGTTGGTGAAAAAGTAACTTTGTAGAATATATATACACACATATAGAGGTTTGGTTGAAGAAGAATTGTATTAACATTCAATTAATTATTTTTTTATAACATCATTATTATTGGTAATTGGTTTGTGGGGTAAATAATAATACTATATAGTTAAGTTGTTACTTAAAGAAAAATATTATTATTAAATTTGAAATGATTTGATTAAGTAATACCAATATCATTAAGTTTGATTAGTTAATCAAAATATAATATTATTAGGGATAGGGTTGAATGTCTAAATTGATGACATTACTAATTTGTATTTAGTTAGGAAATAATAATGTTGGCATAAAATTAGTTGAATTCATCATTATATAAGCCCACCCCATAATTTAGCCATTGCATCAATCCTTTATGATACAAACTAAGGATCTTTTCGTAGCTAGTAAAAAATAACCCTACATCAATTATAGTTAAAAGAATGTATAAATAATACCAATATCACTAAGTTTTATTAGTTAATCAAAATACAATATTATTATGGATAAGGATGAATGTCTAAATAAATGATGACATTACTAATGTGTATTTATATGGGAAATTATAATTGTCGCATACTATTAGTTGCATTTATGATTATATAAGGACACCCCATAATTTTGAAACTGCATCAATTCTTTATGATGCAAACTAAGAATCTTTTTCATAGCTAGGAACAAAGTACCGTAGATGAATTTTTGTCAAAACAATTTAATTATTTGTGTGATGCAAAGTATAAGCAATAGAACAATAATCAACAATAGCCAATTGAGTATAAGATCAACTATTTTACTCTATTGTAACCATAATCTCAAGCATATGAATTTTTTGTGATTCCTATATCAGAAAGATAGCGATCTGTACATACAAAATATAGAATAAAATTCAACACAATGAGGCCTGCTCTCCACCCTACCATATTGGGTCATGGAGCCTCATGGACCCTCACCAAAACCCCAAGTAAGAATATATAATCGCCACCACTGTGATCAGTGGTGAAATGAATATTTCGTATTATAATCAATATAGAGTACATTAGGATAGAATTGTCTATTTGACCATTGTTGTTGATTTTATAGTCGCTATCATTATTCAAGAAGTTTGTTTGTAACAAATTAGTACATGAAATACCACCTTATTGTTGGAGCATGATCTACAAAAATAACAAAAAAGTCTTACTAGTGTAATAAACACAAACCATTGGTACACAATAAATAAATAAAAAAATATAAAGACTTATACAATTAATTACAAAGATGATGCAATAGAGTTACAATAGAACACAATAAGTAAATAAAATCTAGGCATACCTTATGTAGGGAATGGATTGAATTATGGACATACAAAAGTAGGTCTGCTCTCCACCCTACCATATTGGGTCATGGAGCATCATTGGCTATTCTCCATTGGGAAAGAGAGTTCAAGAAGTGGGATGTTGATTCATAACCAAAATTACAATCACTTCATCTTCATTGTTGGTTGAACTTCATTTGTAAAGGTCGTCCATCTGTTTGCCATATAAACTAGAATATC
>VDFB02023807.1:0-40266 GCA_007258455.2 Sequoia sempervirens | reverse complement strand
AAAATACATTTTTGCACAAGATTCATAACATGTTTAGAGGAAGATCTGTTTCTTCATTTAACCATGGGAGAGGAAAGCATAAAATTTATCTTGCAAGTGCTGTTCCTGATTACTGATTCTAAGTGTGATGCGATCCTCTCAAGACATTTAGTTGGGGTAAATAACACGGTTGATTGGCTGTTAAAAATTAGCAGCCTTTCAAGATTTTCTGCGAAGCCTTCTTCAAGGTGATGATGTGCTATTTCAATGAGATTTAGTTGGCATAATCAATGGATTTCAAGAATGATAAGATGAATTTTCATAACTTGAGGTCCCAAAATGTTTTTCCTAGCAGTGAATGGTTTTTGCAACCAATCTTTGGTGTGTCTAGGGTCCCAAGCTATGTTACCGAATTGCTCCTATCAAGGCATCGTTTCCAGAAACGAAAAATTTCAGACACAGAAGCGGAAACGAATCGTCTTGGAATCGTCTAAGAATTGCTTCGCCACCTGTGGGTTCAATTCGGATTTTACAAAACGATTCCGAACGTTTTTCTTGCTCACATGGCATTTCGAAGGCGTTTTTTTGACCCTTTTTTTGTCCACATTTGACTTTTTTTTATCAATTTCTGCGAAATTTAGGGTGAAACTGTGAGAAAAACGCAGATTTCGCATGTTACTTTGCGGATTTCGCATGTTACTTTTCATCATTCATTTCACTTTGGCTGCAATTCATTCTTTGATGACACCGGGCATAGAGAAACTGAAAATCGTGTGATTCATTCTTTGATGGCACCGGGCACACAGAAACACGATAGCTCACTTGCGACTACACAGAGATAGCTCGCTCACGACTGCACAGAGATTAGACGAGCGATCGGAGAGAGAAAACAGCGCGCCCAAGTAGGGTTTTCAATTTTTTTTCCTTTTTTTTTTTAAAAAACAAAAAACTCTTTATGTATTTTTATTTTTATTGTTAGTTTAAATTTTAATTTTTGAATGTGTTAGTCTGTTAGATATTAAATATTTGATATTTCATAATATATATTATTATTATGTATAGTTTTTAAAATATAATTTTACTATTATATATTGATATTCTGATTTCATAATATTAATATATACAAATTTATTATTTTACAGTTTTAGTATAACTAGTAACTTTTAAAATATAAATAATAATATATTACATATATAGTTTTTAAAATATAATATTCATATATTATAAATTTGTAATTATATAATTTAAAAACTTTATAATTATTTTATAATTTATTGTTTAAAATCTTAAGATTTGCACAATTTAGATTTATAAAATTTAGATTTAAAAAATTTATAATTTATACAATTTAAGATTTTAAAAAATAATAATTTATACAATTTAGATCTAAAAAATTATAATTTATTGTTTAGATTTATCATTTATATATTCTCTTAAAAAAATTTAAATTTATAATTTGTAATTGCATGTTTACATGTAGAGATTGTTTCTATTTTCTAAATATCATGGCAAACAATTTAGCTTGCGTCGGCAATACTAATCCCTCATTCAAAATTGACCCGGCTTCACCGCTATGGAGACATGTAGAAATAGTAGAGCAAGTTCCAGGTGGGGGGACATGTGTTTGGATACGCCCCGGGTGTGAAAAGAAATACACTAGTTCCTACAGCCACATGAAAGCACATTTGTGTGGAGTTACTAGGAAGGGAATTAAACTATGTCCAGGAAAAAATAAAATACCTATACCACCTCACAAAATAGCAAAATCTATTGCGGAGCATGAGGAAGCAGATGCAAGGGTTCAAAATAAAATGGGGCATCCATTGAGTATAGGAAGGGGCTCAAAGATGCCATCTACTTCATCTCACACACATATTGGTCGTCCCAACATTGTAGTAGAAAGCCATCCCCTTTTTAGAGTAAATGAAGTTGAAAATGTCAATGAGGCTAATGTTTCGAAGAGAGCAAAGGGACCATTGGAGAAGGCATTTAATAATGATGCAAGACAGCTTGTTGACCAAGCCATTGGAAGATGCCTCTATGCAAATGGTATCTCTTTCAATGTTGTTCGATCACCTTATTGGCAAGACATGATAAGAAAAGCAAATGAAGTTCCAAAGGGATACACAAGCCCAGGTTATGAGAAGGTGTGTACCACTATATTGTCAAAGGAGGTCAAACATATAGAAGATGCATTATATCCCATCAAAGCCTCATGGAAAGAAATAGGTGTATCTATTATTTCTAATGGATGCAAGGATGCAAGAAATAGACCATTGATTAATGTGATTGCAGTGTGCCCTAAAGGGGCAATGTTTCTAAAAGCTGTGGAGTGGGAGGGGCAGGTAAAGGATGCACAATTTATTGCTGACATCCTTATACAGTGCATTAATGAAGTGGGACCTCAAAATGTTGTCCAAGTTATAACAAACAATGCAAAGAATTGTAGAGCTGCTGGTATGATAGTTGAGTCATGATTCCGACATATATTTTGGACACCTTGTGCCATGCATTCCCTCAACCTCATGCTACAGAAGTTGGGTACAAAAATAGATTGGATCAAACAAGTCTATGTTGAAGCTGAAGAGATCCAAATGTTCATAACAAATCACCACATGTTGCAAGCTATCTTTAGATCATTCTCGAGACTAGAGCTATTGAAGGTAACTCAAACTTCAAACATTGCATTTTTTTAATGTTATGTTTTACTTCAATAATTTATTTAGAATACATACATACATACATACATACATATTGATTTTAATTATTTACTTTTTATTTTCAAATAGGTGGCTAAGACTAGATTTGCATCCAACACAATCATCTTGAGATGGCTTGTGAAGGTGCGAAAGGCGCTTTCTGCTATGGTCATTAGCCAATCAGGGTCTATATGGAGGCAATCAAACAATGAAAAGGCAGCAAATCAAAAACATAAGATTCTAGATGACATTTGGTGGGATCGGGTGGAATATCTTCTTGCTTTCACCGAGCCCATATTGAGCATGATACGCTTTAATGACATGGATAAGCCATGCTTGGGGGAGGTTTATGATGGCATTGACTCAATGATTGAGAAGATGAAAACCATCATATGTGAAAAAGAGCAAGATCCTAAAGAAATATTCTTCAAAGAGGTGCATGCAATTTGTGTTGACCGGTGGAACAAAATGACCACCCCACTCCATCTTCTTGCCTTCACTTTGACTCCCAAAATTTACAGCCCCCAAGTCCTTGCTATACCAAACAGATTGCCACCATACCGTGATTTAGAATTCAACAAAGGGTTTAGGAAAGCTCTTGTTAAACTCTTCCCTGATCCTGAGATGGAAGATACAGTTTCAACTGAATTTGCTAGTTTTGTTGACTCTAATAATCAAAGTCCTTTTGCTATCCGTTACAAATATAAGAAGGATGCTCACTCTTGGTGGTACCTCAATGGCTACAAGATGCCACACCTCCAAGTTCTTGCAATAAAAGTCTTATCTCAAGTAAGTTTTAACTTTTTAAGTTTTATCATTTAAAAATTTAAAATTAAAATGTGTTATTTTCAAATTTGAAGTTTGATTTACAATTTTTTTAATTTAACAACTCTAATGAGAGCTCCCTTTGCTTCAATAGGTTGCTAGTTCTTCTTCAGCTGAGCGGAATTGGAGTGCATACTCCTTCATCCACTCAAAGAAGCGCAATCGATTGGCATCAAGCAAAGCAGAGGAGCTAGTTTTTGTTCATTCCAACTTGCGCCTTCTTACTCACAAAGAGGATGAGTACAAAGAAGGGGCAGCAAAGATGTGGGATGTAGAACCGGAGCAAGCTGATCTAGATCTTTCTTTGGCTGCAATTGCACAATCTTCTTCAATTTTTGAGGAATCAAGTAGTCAACATACTTTTAGCGCAAGTGTTAATGTGGCTCCATCATCTAATGTTAATGTTGATGATGATCTTAGTCTTAATGATGAGCCATTTGATGCAATTGCAGATTAGTGAATTAGTTACTATTTGTATATTTTAAATGTTAAACAATGATTATCTATCATGACATTCGAGTTTGATCCTTTTGATATTGAAAACTGAATTTAAATTAGTATATTATGTTTCAAAAATTGAAATTTGTCATGGTTTTGTTTATCATATGTATTGGTATATGACATTCTAAACTTAATTTTGTTTCTAGGTTGCATATACATATACATATACATATATTATTATATTATTATTTTTTGTACGGACGTACCTGATTCCATACCCAACCCCCCAAAAAAAATTGCCGTACCCATGTACCCGTACCTATGCCCGTACCCGATTCTGCAACCTAGGTCTCAAGGAATTGTAAGTAGTGCATTTGTAAAGAATGAGACTGAAGTTCAAAGCTCCACATTGCAACAGGTCAACTCACAGCTCCGCAGGTATGAGCATGTGGAACCACATCCAAGGCGAAGAGCTATTCATCCCTGGAAACCAGTATGGGCCTAGTGATGTTACCTATTATCCGAAACAAAAAAGACAATAGGATGATGGATTCAGTATGATAGATGATAATTGAAATATCAAGATACTGAAATATTGTCTACTTGCAGCCAATGCTTGAATTTGAAAAGTTATCAGCCATGTTATATGGTGTAAACATAAAATATAGAAAGTAAAATGTTTTTCAAAATTTGAAGGAACATTGTAACTAGGGCTTCACCTTTGCATCTTTATGATTATTGTGAAATTTCCAAGAAGCTTAATGAATTTCAATCAATTCTGCCAACTTTTGCATACCTCATACAAGAATAGTTGAACTTAACAGTAAATTTCAAGTCAGTTGCAAGGTTAACAAAGTTGAGAGAGAACCTCGGAATGTGCAAGCAGCACATTTGCGATATCTTGCCATTGAGGAGACACATAAACAGTTAAGAGATGAAGACTGCATGCAACCAAAGCTGCATGTTGATGAAGAATCAAGAAGCTCCCAACACGGCCTTCCTACAGAATGAAACCATCAGCAGCAGTTACCAGCTGAAAGAACATGACAAAGAAGATTATCAGCTGCAAAACAGAAAAACCTAGTACCGGCTCAAAACGTGCAAGAACCAGAAGTATGTAGATCACCAAATCCAAAATTTGCTCAGTTGCCTTCGGATCTTCAAGCAACATCTGTGGGGAGACCAAGAAAGTTTCAAGATATTTTTCACAGCAGTGTACTCAACTAATATGATTGTTATATTCTGTTTCTCTATTCTTCATTTAACTTATGTTATGGAAATAGAGAAATAGAAATGTGGGAACACAAACACAGAGCTGTAACATTTTGGAAAACCATAGTATATAATACTCAAAAAATTACAAGGATAAACTCAAAATATATTTCAACAGTGTCACTAAAATCCTAAGGAGAACACATACAGTGTCAAAAATGCTTTAGGACAATTTATTGTGTATTCCATTGATCCAAGAGGCAATTCGGGACAGAGCACCTCCTCTTAAGACTTTCACCTTGCTAGGGTTGCAGTTCTTTACCAGTGCTAACAATTAGAAATTGTAGTCTCCATAGGAATGCTTAGAATTTTATGTAATTGATCAAATTTTACAGAATGCTCCAAAGAGCCCCAAAAATGAAAAATACAAAAAAAAAAAAAAAAGGAAACTTAAAAATTTTGAAAACCAAACAATTGTGTCTGAATGAGTTCCACTCCACAACAGATCCTCTTCACTTGTTGTGGGACACATTCATTACAAAGCATTTCAGACGCTCAAGGAGTCCAAACAAGTCACTTCTTTCCACAATGACTCCTTGGATTCTACATACAAATTGCTTCATCTACAATTCCTCACATGGCTACACATACAGTTGCACATCAAGAGAGGTCCTTAATCATTTACTTCGTGCAGAAATCAGAGTAAGAAAAGAGAAGAGCGGTGGCTTTGTATCTCTTCTCAAAGATTGCCATCTTTTTGTATTAATCAGAATAATAGCCTCAATCTCAAATTAATAACTTAGTTACTTTGTTTAGATATTGATCTTTTTGTGTATATGTTTATCTTCATTCATCCATGTTTACAATTCTAGAATTATGTCCAAGGTAAAACTATTGTAATTAATTTCTCCTGTATATTAACACACACATCTAAGATCCAACAATTTAGTGTATTGTTCACTGGATTGCCAATCACTACTGGATCATCCTTAAATAACCTTAATATCAATATATGCAAAGAGTACAGATCACAAAGTTAAAACTTCCATCTCTGCATGAAAATATGATCCAGAAACATGTAATGAACATGGAAAAATCATAAATGGAAACAGTACCTGCTCAAGTTTAGCATGTCGAGAAGCAAGATCACCAAGGGAATACAAAAGTCGAACACTATGTAACAGATATCGCAGTCGTATTGGTCCCTCCCCCCCACTAGAAGATACAAGCACCGCTAAAAGGTGCAAAGGCAAGCATCCAGCTAATTTTTCCATATTTACCTGTACAAAACAATCTCTTTTAAAATACATTTCCATGCAGAGTTATGAAAGAAACTAGTCTCAAAATAAAATGAATACTTCACCTGCATGGAGGAACCTTTGCCTGTATTGACACGCAGAGTGAAATTGTCAGAATCCCTCAAAAGCTTGTTCATTTCCCTTGAACTGAGGCCATGTAATTCTTCCACTGCCAAATAAGGATCAAGGAACTGCCAAATGCAAAAGAAATAAAATTATTATTATAAAATATCTGTAAACCAGGTTCATACCTCAACATACACCATCAACATAAAAGTGTTACACATTCAAAATGTTTGTAACAGAGGGATACCATTTCTAGTATCAAAGCAAAACATAGATGGCTAATGCAGATGATTCTAGCATAATGAAAAAATTTCTTATTTAACATTTTGTATGAAGTTTCCAACAATCTGCCTAGCTAAAGATGTCCCTGATAGCAACAAATTTACTAATTAAGGAATCACCACAAATTAAGTATTGACTGAGCTTCCCACTTTAAATGTGATTCCAACACAAAACAGTCAAGAAAATCCTGTAATCTGCAGTGAGCCTCCAGGAGGGTTTTCTGTTGCAATTTTTCTTTGAAGCAAACTTCATCTTATTATTTATTGCTTCCAGACAAGAACAAGGACTGGCTACAAATCCCTGTGATTGCTTGGTGTTGAAATTTTGTTGTGATGAATAAACAATCACCACAAGACATGAACATAAAAAAAGACAAGATATAAATGTCTTCATATAATTAAAAGTAAAACTGCAAGTTGGACTGGATAGTATAGCAACTATGTATAAGGCAAAGCACAACACTATCACCTTGCACTATCACAGCAAGTGATCAATGCCCAAGTAGGGGGCAAGCAAATGAGAAATGGCCCCCACAACAAAAAATCGAATCTTAAGTTCTGTAGCCCAAAATAAGAAACAGCAATGATGTTGTTCTGGCTGCAAACATCATGGAAGACACCATCGGGCAGCAATGGAGAAAGCAGCAGAAGGAAGATCTCCCTAAGGCAGAAGACTGGAGATATCTGCTCAGAAACAAGAAGGTGCTCTACTTATGGATTATGGAGGAAAGAAATTTGAGAACATTGACTCACACAAGTCCAGAAATTTTCCCTTAACTGTTCACCGAGGCGATGACTAAAGTATACAATTGTGTGACATTGGCACTTTAAATTTCATTTTTGTTATGACAAGGTAGTACCATCCAAAGTTAATCCCAGTCGTCCAACCACAACACTATTTTTCATGTCTTGTCAGTGCTATAGAAAATGTAGAGACAGATTACCCAACTCCTCAGTTACCAGTGTCACTCAGGACAAAGGATATAAAAGACACCTACATTGGAGGAACCAAGGGACCAAGAAAACATCAAAGATGCCTAGAGTAGATAAGTTAAGTGAGATTAGCTATGTTGAATAATAAATTCAATATCCCTTAATAGTTAAGATTAATTATGCCCAAATTATGTTTTCCTCCTTAATTGTATAAATAGGCATTTTCCCTGCACCATTTGAATCTCGAACCGTTTACAATATCAATACAACAGCTTGGGAGAGCTTTTCTTATCATGTATGTTACTTTTTAGTCCACCTTTCTTTTTCAATATTTTTCTATTGTTTGCAGTAGCAAATCCATTCTATATAGCACTAATGCAAGTACTATCTAAATATAGGGTTATTGAGTTATAGATTGGCTGACATGACCTTTGCTTTTTCTTCCAACCAAGTACCTGCTATTTCTGGTTGTAATATCCAACAATAGTTCTATCAATATTCACAAACCACATTGTCTTCCAATCTCTCTTAGTTAAACTTTCTGTGGTCTCAGATATTTCCAAAAGCAAGGTAAAGTTATATGCAGCTATTGATTGGTTTTAATTTTTAATCAATATTACAGCTACAAGTCATTGGATTTGTGTCATCTGCATAGAGAGGTCTTAATTTTGGTTTTGCAACCAAATTATTTGAGTAGACTATTTCTGCCTGGAATTGCACTAGATTGTCTATGTCAATCACAAAAAGTTGCAATAAGTGAGTATCACTAAGTCAGCCCAATCTTGCTGCCAAACTTACATACCCATCCTTTCTGCATTTTCTATTGCGGATGGTTTGTAAAACATTGAATGCAATGTTGCCTTACAAACATGTCAAATATCTATTGATATAACCTCGATAATGCTGCATATTATTGGCCATCTAAATAAGTAACCGACTTTTTACATTAGTCTTCCACAATATGTTCATTTATATGACATGTGCAATTAATTAGTATATCATGATGGTGACTATTAAGGTCCACCTCTAGTTTTTTAAGCTTACAATTTATCTAAATGTGTTATAGTTTAGGTATGAAAGTTACAAAGGAAAATCTACTCCTAAATATGTATGATGTGCCTATAGCAATAATCATGAATTAAATTTGACTACATCAGATTTGAAATCATTTGATGAAATTCTCATCCAAAGCAAGCAACCCTTGAGAAGAATCATTTTACATGTTAGTTGCAAAACATCAGACATTGTTTTTTCCATTCATGTCTGTGAACTTATTTAGCAATTCCTTAAATATTTGTTTCAGCCATTTTCATATTTAACTCAAGTGTGTTGCACTGGCACCAATTAGACAAGAGAATGACAGACTGCAACTACCAGCAATTAGAAATTTAGAAGTATCTGGCACACAAACGACCTTAAACTTTATTACTTTATAAAAGCAATTATTCAAAATCATATACAATAATTTCAATTGCTGCACTGATATTTCTATATTCAAATAATGAAATTACTCACATGATCATTACGCCTTACTGAGTCTTCCTTCATAGGCCTCATCTGATAAAATAAAAAACAATAGTTATCACACTTGCTCTTAATTAAAAAATGTAATATTTTTTGTCACAATAAAACTCGAGGTAACAATATCATGATAACTTCGATGTGAATCCAAACAGATATTTTTAACCATTCAGTTGATAAGTTTTCACAGGAGTACAATGATATTTTATTGAATCATATACTACAAATAGCTCCATAGGTAGGCTCTGAAAAGAACAAACTGTGATAGTGTTAGAAATGCAACCATAAAACCATGAATTGAAAAGTATTTGTGAAGAAGCCTATGAAGGAGATGTCCATGTTTATTTTATTACTTCTTTTTGCAGAATGCCTATATTCCTTGGCCAAAAACACTTGACAGATTTTCCAGAAAAACTCAGTACTCTAAAACTGTAAAATGGTCATGAATGAGAAAGCAGGGAATTCAAATTAGAAAATGCTTTTTTTTAACTTGAAATAAAAATCAAATGGTAAATACCCCAGACCATATAAGCAGATTAGACTAGCTTACATTTAATTTCCACTCAGACAAGACAGGTAGAGTAGACTAGTATTTAGTTATGATTGGAATTTGTGGAACATACCTCTAGTCCAAGTCCTTTACGATTAGCTTTACTACATTTCAAGTGCTAATGCATCATGTAGCTAAGTATTTATCTGGTATTTTCTTGGTATAATAATTGAGAGAAAGATGATTTAGAACTATAGATTATTCATTTTATGCCCATATGGTGAAGCCTTCTAGTCTCCACACCAATTCCACATTGCGTTATCATGCACAAATTCCGCATTCTCTCTTAAATACCCTATTATTTGTTCATATGCATTTTCCCAAAGAGTAAGGCAAAGAAATGGAAATATATATATATGCATCCTCTATTGTTGGAGAAACAATGTAACAATGCTAAGAGTCTTATTATCAGTTTTTCATGAGAAAACTTTTGGAGATTCTGCAACACTTAGGTCAAGAATAATAGCCAACTCAAGCCTGGCTCACATAGCCACATTCCCTGCTACGGCACAAAGCCCAAAGCTAATTCTTGTCTATGCCCATAGTTATGATCCCAACACAAGGACATCAATAGACCCAAGAGGGAATATCATTTTGAACATCTCCCCTGCACTTATTGCCCATGTATTTTGCCTTCCATTCAAGGCAACTCTAACAACCATCACAGAGGATAGTACCCTGAAGACATATGAAAAGGATGAGGATGGCCATGTTAGGCATCTGAACAGGACCTAGCTGATGAAAGAAAGGAAAGCAGTGACCAAGATTCCAAAGAATCTTACAAGGCCAGATTTCCAAGGAAAAATTGGTGACATGATCACCTTGTTGAACAAAGTGATGGGAAAGCTAAATCCAGGCTATATCAAACTTGGATGTATCAGTTCATGGATAAGATCCTGAAAGATAAAGAATATATTGACTAGGCACAATTGGTAAGTAATGATCTACATCAGCAACACACCATTGTCTTGAAAAACACAAAGTTCACCATGACATCTTATGTCATCTATCTTTTAGCAAGACAAGCCTCCTACCATGGATTAACTACAAAGGGAAGTTTGGGAGCAGAAGATGGACAAAAAGGATTGTAGGGACACTATCCCCAATTGGAATCATAGTTACGAGACTCGAACTCAATGTGGACTCGGTGACTCAACTCAGGACTCTGGACTCAACGCAGACTCGGCAAAGTGTAAAACCCAAGAAATTTAGAGATTTTTAAGGATTTAAAACTTGTTGCATGCACCCTTTACTAAATAAACCTTAAAGACACAATAACATCATCAAATAGAAGCTAATTTGATCACATACACAAGTATAGATCGATCACATAAGTATAAACGCAAATTGTAGCTAAGGTACAAAAGGAAATAGCACACTTAGATATATAGTCAAAGACTCAAATGCATACAATGCTCATGGAATATGAAATCCATGACATCAAATTTTCCAAACAAATATGAAATATCAAAACAATAACTAGAAGTTTATGGCTTAGAGGAGCCTACATCCTTCTTATGAATGCATCTAAGATAGGTCCCAGATGATGCAACAGCGATAATCTCAAGTTTGAGGACAATTGCCCCAACAGGGTTGAGGGGCAGCACCCCTTACAAAGCTTTGGGGGCAATGCCCCCAGTGGGGTTGAGGGGCAACGCCCTCAGCAGGGTCGAGGGGCAGCACCCCTCATGGGGGTCTGGGGTCAATGCCAAAACCATACAAACCTTCATGGCGTACATCATTTTGCATTCACAATAAGTAAAAAAAAACAAGTTTTCACTTTAAATTTTATGTTTTTTTTTGCACTTTTCAAACCTACCTGCGCAAGTCTACCTGACGGGACTCGCTTGGACTCAACGAGTCTCACCGAGACTCGTCCGAACTCGGCCGAGTCCGAGTCTGGGCCCCCCAAACTCAGTTGGGGTGACTCGACTCGGGACTCACCGAGTCCAGGCGAGTCTGGGCAAGTCTCATTTCTCTTATTGGAATACAAAGAATCCCAAAAATACTTCAAGAGGGTCAATGATGCCCTCATCTTCCCAATATTACATAAGTTGACTAAGAATGACACAATGAGAATCTCACCAGAAGCAAAACAATTGATAGCTGGATGGGGGCATTGGTTCATTCAATTTCCCAAGTCTACATACATTAGAGTTATTGGTTTCACAAGAGCAGCATTCTTACTTTCCTGATTTTGCAATGATAAGATTATTTTTCTTGAATTCTCTAGGCAAATCATTGAGGTACACAACATGTTCACTGAAAAGCACAAGCCAAGGATACAACTTCCTTTTGTTTTGAATTATTACACATGTGCTTCAATAGTATCTGCCAAGGCATTTGAGGAGGAATTGTCCTCTATGAACCTCAAGCTATTTTATGCATGAGCAGGTTGTGATCCTGAGGGAAACGTGGATAGAGTGTTTGGATCTTGGTACAAACATAAGGCTAATATGGAAGACTTTTGGGCTGACTGCCAAAATGACCATGATGCAAGAAAGAGGAGCTTTCACTGTATAATGCCCAAAATTAAAAATTTTGCTTCATTAAGGCATTTTGAAAAGAGTGGTAAAAGTCTTGTAGAAATTGTCAAAAAATTCAAAATAATAGAAATTTGCATGTCGACCCCTTTTTTAGGGATTCACGTATGTGGGTAAAAAACCTCAAATTTTTCAAAATCTGACGATCTGGGTCTCTTCAAAACGAAATTGTCTACAAAACCCAAATCTCAATTTTTCGGCCCTATTTTTAGAAAAATTTATATTTTTAGAAAGTTTCTAAAAATAGACTTTTGACAGGGTTTTTTGGGTTTCTTCTCAGACAAATATTGGCAAAATTTTCTAAAAATAGAATTTTTGTTTCCAGGGCTCAAACTGATTTTGATTGGTTGAAAATATGTCCTAATCAGGCTAGTCCAGTTAGAATCATCACAAGTTCAGTTTTTCTTTGGTGGGTCTATTTTGCTTTTTTCAGAAGCTAAAACAGGAGCTCTGAAGTCATCAATGGAGGATGGTCAACTACCAAGTGTCAGATTCAAAGTCTCAATACTACTCAGTTGGCGAGAAATGGCGAACATGAATGCAGAACGAAGAATGGAGGGGAATCTGAAAATCTTGAAAATTGTGAAAATAAAACTAAGTCTAGAGAGTCCAGGTGCCTTAATTCAAGGAGGGCGCTTAGGATTCTTTGCCTTAGAATATCTTTTAGTTTTTGTCAAACAATGCACAGTCAACGATGAAAGAAGTTGGCGAACGCAAAGCAAAAGAGCAAAGCAAAAGTTGAAGAAAACTCAAAAATATTCTAACTCTGGTGAAGAAAGGCACCCCAGTCAACCAGGGGCGCCTATCATTTCAAGCAATCCAAAGCAGTTGTTAGGGTTTGCAATTCTAGGGATTCTTGTGATGTCCCCATCCTAGTCAGCGCAACTAGATACATGGTTAGCCTATTATTTCGATCCTCGTAGGCTGACAGATGTGTGCAGAGGATCAATTGAGGCAGTTACCCAGTGTTCTGGAGCTTCATTGTTGCAGTTGTTTCAGGTTGGGCCTTCGCAAAATCATTCATAGTGGTTTTTCAGAGACTTTCTATTTTTAGAAAGTCGGACAAGCGAAAGCTGCTATTTTGGGCAGGGCACCTGGTTCAGCTATTTAGCTCAGATTCGACCCAGTTCATCAGTGTGTTGGTCAGATGGAGAAATAACGAAGTATTTAATGGTTTATTAAATAATTAATATTTTTGACTTTATATTAAAGTCACTTTATTAATTTATTTAAATATTAATGTTTTGGCGTATTATAAAGTATTTCTAATACTTTATAATTAAAGTGGAATAATTAAATAATGAATAAGGATTTATTCATTAATGATGGAGGGGCGCCAATTATTAAATATTTCTCCTAAGTCCAAAAAGGCAAATTTAATCATTTATTTAAATGATTATTAAAAAGAGGGTTTGGTCGAATTTCTCAAGAGAGGTATATATTGACTGCCAAAGACAAATCGAATTCTTATGTCTTGATTATTCGATTTGTCTTCTTTTTGCTCTGAGCATTGAAGTTTGCAAAACCTAGGGTTTCAGCAGACGAACGATTTTGGAGAACGATACCTCTTCAGAATCTGGCATACTGAGACTATGCAATACCAGCTGAAGATTGTCTACTTGGTGACTTCACACAGAAGTTGCAGTTGGGTTTATTGATCAATTCAGGAAGGTTCTTGCAGAGTATACTCATCAGTGAACAGGGGCGACTTTCCAGAGATCATTCACCGGAGATCTGGCACTTTATTTACAAAGGCCGTACCATATTAATTGCTGCTGCTGGGTCGTACTGTTTGTACCAGCAAAGGTCGTACATTTCATCTTAGGGAAATACACCTTCATTTAGTATCTTCTGTTGACTGGATTTGGTGCGCCTAGGCTATCTAGAGCTTCTGCATTATTTTCAGAGACTGGAGATTCATCTTTTCATTCAGCCGTACCATTCTTCTCTGCTTTCAGGCGCTTGCAAGGAAAAACCAGGTTCCATTGAAATAAAATCATATTTCATTCATATGTTCAATTTATACATTGTTTGTGCTCTGGAAATTTAATAAATACATGCGCCTACATTCTCTGAGCAATATCAAAGCGTATTTATGGTCTTTTGATTTATTACGAATTTTTAAGCATTTTATAGAGCAAATCGCAGCTTTCTTGTTTTATGCAAAAACCATCAAAATACCAAAAAAACTACAAAACAAACAAAATCAGTGAATTCAGTTAGGGTTTGGGGTTGAGAGTCACCTGGACTCTTACAATTCTTCTCAAATTTCTTCAGGCTTCACAATGAATCCATCAACAGGTTCACTGGATTTGTCAAATAGCTAGAATCTTGGATCAAACAAAGGTGTTGCATCAAAAGAACAAAGTGAAAATTATGAAAATCATAAAAATTTCTAAGTTTGGCACACATGGGCGCCCCAGTCAGCCAGGGGCGCCTAGGGTTTTGGGAAGTCTAAAGCAATTTCTAGGGTTTGCAAAACTGGCCATTCTTTTCAAAATTCCTTAGGCTTTCCAATGAATATCTCATCCAAACCAGAGGATTCATCAAACGCCAGCAATTGCAGATTGAACGGATGCGAAAACATATGCAAAATGAAGGTAAAGTTGAAAATATCAAATTTTTGGCTAAGTCTAGAGAATCCAAGCACCCCTGGCCAAAAGGGGTGCCCAACTTTCCATGCCTTACAAATTTTTCCGCGTTTTTCAAAAAATGTTCAAAACTTCTTCATCGGCCCCATTCTGGCTTTCAGAAAATCATCAGATGCAATGATAAAGGTTGGCATATGGTACCATTCAACTTATATATGATCAGGCTATCCAGGATGACTGACTTCCAAACTTTGTTATTCACCGACTGCCCGAAAACGAAGATCAAACAGAGGTAGTTAGCTTCACGCGGAACGAAGAAAGCAAAAGTTGAAAATCATCAAAAAATGGTTAACTCTGGCAAACATGGGCGCCCCAATCAGCCAGGGGCGCCCAAGATTTAGAGCACTCAAAAGTTCTTTTTAGGGTTTGTAGCCTCTAGAAGTTTTCTCTCAAATTTGATCACGCTCTTCAACAAGTCTGTCAGCCAGTTCACAGGATTCATCAGACGTCCGGAATCAAAGATCAAACGAAGGCATTTTATCAAGGAAAAGTTGAAAATCTTCAAAAAATTTGGTGATGAAAAGCGCCCCAACTAGCCAGGGGCGACCAAGGTTCAATGCCTTAGAATTTTTTCAATTTTTCACCGTTCGTCATCCAAAACAGTGTCTACATTCAACATTTTTGTTTCCAGGATTGACTTCAAAGTTTTAAAGCTTGGAGAATAAAGTGCTTTTTCGTCTCAAACTCTATTTAAGAAGACTTTTGGCATTTATTCTTCATATTTTGGTAGGTTGGCATCCAGAGGAAGAGAGATCTTTTTCTTCTCATCAAGATTTGGAAGGTCAAACGCAATGCTTTTTCAATGTTCTTCGTGGATTCGAGATTGGGAAGCACAAAGGCACGCTTTTTCATGGTCCAATATTCTAAGGCATCATATTTCAGAAATAGGTGGTCAACTTTTTCAATTTTCATCAATCTAAGTCCACTACTTTTTGCTCCTCTTGAAAATTGGAAAATTTTATATTTTCAAAAATCTACTTTTTCGACACTTTTTCGGGAAGCCCTCAGCGTTTTCAAAATCTGACAAACTAGGTCTCTTCAAAACATGATTGTCTACAAAACCCAGACCTCAACTTTTTTCCAAGGAATCTGCTTTTTGGAGAAAAATCAGCAACTTATTTTTAGCAGTTTGTGCTAAAACTTTTCTAAACATAGGCATGTTCACAATCAAAATTTGAGTTTTTAAATATGCAGTATTCTTCAATTGAAATCAGAAACAAATCAGCTTTTTAGCAAAGAGTGAGTCATCTTTTGGGGCAGCGATGTTTTCTAAGAATAGAACTCAAAAAGCAACAGTTAACTTGATGTCTTTTCCAAGTTAAACTTGCTATTCTCATTCATGCTTATCTATTCTTTGTGAAAGAGGAAAAATCAAATTGTAATAGTTGGAATTTTCCCTACTTTTTGTTTTAGTAGGTTGTTAGTTAGTTGTCTTGTTTTAGTTTTAGAAATAAAGCTTGCAATTTGGCAAGTCTAGTTGTAAAAGCAAGGAGATTTTAGGGTTCCCTACTCCTTGTTTGTGTATAAATAAGGGCAGCCTTGCCCATTTTTCTTTAACCGTTATTGTGATAACAAATTGCTGAGCCTACTTTTGCCTGCAACTTTGTTATTCAGTGTCTGTTCACTTTGTGTAAGAGCAAGTTTGCATGCCTGCCTTTTTGCTGCAAATCATTGTTCAATTTATGTGTAATCTATGTCAAGTGTAATCTGATTGATCGCTAAACTATAAGCTTGTTATTGCTACAAATCTGTTGTCCCAGAATTGTAATTGTTGTTAGAAATTTGAGGAAGGAAATCTTATGCCTACTTTGCTCTGATCTACTGTCTCATATTTTGTTTAATGAGTTTTACTTATATAATCTTTATTTCAGCTTACATCTAAAAGTACAATGAGTCTTCAGGTGTGTTTTGGAAGTGAGTTTATTTGAGTTTTTGTGTTGAATCATTCCTTGTTTACTTTTGATTCTCAAGCTCTGAGTTTAGTTGAGTTATCAGAAGCGTCATTAGTTTAGGCTTAGTTGTAGTTGAAGTTCTAGAAAACAGAAAACCTCAGCTGCGACGCAAAGAGTTTTATAACCTTGTGCTCTTCGCTGAGAACAAAAAAATTGGCAATAGTTTAGTATTCTTTCTTTTTAAGCATCATCAGCGAAGAGGGAGCTTCCCCTCCTAATTTGAAGAGCAGTCTAACTGTGCATAGCTGTCCATTTCTAATCCGCATTCTAGAGGTGCGAATTGAAATGCCAACACACCACTTAACACTCAAATAAATGAGAGGCATGAAGATCAAAGGAGAAATCCTTGAGGACATGACTGATGATGGGCATGTGTTGAATCCCATCTATGATTTACAAAATGTTGATGATATGTCATTGCCACTTGTGAATTGGGTTGTGCCAGAGGAAAATTCTTTGAAGATAATCAATCAAGCTTTGGAAAATTTCAGCTTGTCTTGGCTAAAGGTGAGGATTGAACAATTTGAAAATGGAAAGGAGACAAAAAGGAAAAGACAAAGTGATCCTTCCTCTACTCCAAAGAAAGCCAAGGTCAAAGAAGATGAATCTTTGGAGAAGCTGCAAAAAGCTTTCAAGAAGGCAAATTGAACAAAAGAGGCAGGAGAGACGAGTAAAATCAAGTTTTGCTGCAGCACCTTTACAGCAGTTTCATCCTCAACAACCACAAGTGATAGTTCCGGTGGCAGCAATCTTCAATGGGACTAAAACGCCAAGAAATGTTGAGTTTGACTCATCTTCCTCATCAGAAGAAGCCTGCTTCTCCTACAAGGACACCATCGAGAACACCCACTGCCTCTGCACCATCAACCACAGAAGAGAAGAAAGATGAAGAAGTAAAGACAGATGATGCAGCTGATAAGTTGGTCACAGAGGTTGGGGAACAATTGCGGAAGGGAGAGTAAATTTTGCCAACTCCCCAATCTCCTCCAAGTCAATCAAAATCCCAACCTGAAGTAATATTTGTTGAAGAAACAAAGGAGGACAATGCTGAAGTTGAGCAGCAGAAGGAAGCTCCTAAGAAAGAAACAACTCAACAAGTGCAAAGTCCACAGCAAGATCAGGCATAGGATAAGCAAGAACAGTAGCAACAAAGTCAACATGAGCAGCAAACAGGAACAGATACAACAATACAGAATGTACCTACAGGACTAACATGGCTGAAACTGAACTTTGCTAAAAGAGAAAATGTTGTTGTAAAGCCATTGGGCCTGGAGTCTATCACAGCCTCGGTAGATTAAAAAAGATCAAGGAAGAAGCCAAGAGTCTTGTCAGCCATAAGGATGAGCCCATCCAAATAATAGAATTGCTGAAATAGCAATGCCTATGGTAGACAAAGATGTCCAAGAATTGACACCACAAGATTACCAATAACTCAGGTCAATCTTGGCAAATAAACAAGAGAAGAAGAATTGATTTCTTTGGATACAGCTATGGAGACTTTGAAGCTCAGGGTTGAAAAGGATCAAAGAACTAAAAAAGAGTTTAAAACACAATTGCAACAAATGAAGGACGTTATCAAAGTTTTGATTAGTCCTATAGATTAGCAGGAAGGTACATCAGCCTTGTTATTACACATAGTAATTAGTGTTTCATGGTTGTTAGCTGCACCAATAATATGTCACCTACTTTGCTTTGGCTATCTATTTGTGGATGAAAAACAGTTGACCTCTTCAACCTTGTGCCCAAGCTCTCGCATGATAGGGTCCAAGATTTGCTCAAGAAATTTGTATCCCTATCTGAAATAGCAGAACCGATAAGCCAAAACAAACCAAACATGGTGAGGTAAAGCTAAGAAGTATAAGCCACTCAGGTATGGTCCATTTAACATTGCTATATGTCACATCCCTTACATTGAAACTATGTTTGATTATGTATTTCAAATGCAATGTTAGCGGCAAGTAACTGTTTTCACGTGATTATGACTTTGGGAATGAAAAGTTGTTCTTTTATCATAACTGTTATGTTAACGAACTTTTTATTTTGCCAGTGAATTTATTGCTCATGAGAAGTTGAATGAAATCATGAAATCAAATTTAAACGCATATTGTAAAGTTGTCGAGAATGATCTAACCATAATCTCTGTCAGTGGATGCAGGATTGCCGACGCCACGAGAGAAAGGGAAATATCGTCAGGGAGAGAACGTGGTTAACAATGGATCAATTGTCATCAAACTTTGAGTCGGTGTATGACAAAATGCAAAGTTATAACCTTGGCCTTGGTAAAATTATAAAAGTATTGATTAACATAGTCAAATTAAATATATATGAATATTTGTAAAGGGAATTTCAAAAGAGTATTAATGTTTCAATAATAATAAAAGGAAAGTTAATATTTAAAACATAATATACGTGATGCTCAAAAATAAAAAGAATACGTGGGGATGTTTGGCATCTGTTCATGGAAGGCAGAGCATTCCGCCATTTCATCGTGCTCCAGATGAAACGTCTGGAATTCTTGAAGACCTGGAGGTTTTGTTTGGGAACTCGGAAGGGCAACCGTATTAAAAAAGATAGAAGTCTCTCTCTCGGGGGGGGGGGGGGGACATCTTCTTTTTCTTTCTTCGTATTTTTTTCGTTTTTCTTACCACCGCATGAATTCTACTTGGTTCCGTTGAAGCTTCTCATGATAATACGCTGCCATCATTAGGGTCTCTTTTCCTCTTCTCTCACAGACGATTTCCAGAGGAGTTTCAAGCTTAGCTATTTCTGTAATGGAAGTTTCCATTTTCCGTCCTCAACAAACCTTATTATGTCGTGCAAAATTCTGTAATTAGAGCCGGACCCTGAGAAAAACTCTATTTACCTATCTGTTGGGGGTGACAACCCGTGTTTTCATTGACC
The DNA here is from genome assembly GCA_007258455.2 of Sequoia sempervirens. NCBI lineage: Eukaryota > Viridiplantae > Streptophyta > Pinopsida > Cupressales > Cupressaceae > Sequoia > Sequoia sempervirens. The sequence goes on along the minus strand of VDFB02023807.1, from coordinate 20,414 downwards.
AAGTTGTAGGAGACCAACGAGCAGCCGACTGGTAGCGACGGGATCTCAATATTCGCTGGGCTTCAGACGCCTTGACAGGCACGTATAAGAGCCTTTCTTTATGAAATGTTTGCTTGACAAGTTTTATGAATCATTCTTAAAGAATGTCCTTCTTACTCTGAAAGTGCGTTAAGATGAGTATATCTTTGTTCTGTTGAATTGTAATTGAAACTGTTCTTGGAAATCAAACTGGTACCGATAAAGGTTCCTTCTAATGTACCAAAAATGTTAACATAGTCATGATGGAGGTTTCTTTCCTTTTAGAATATCTCAGAGATCTAGCTGTGGTACAGATCCTCCTTAGTTTTATGGGAATCTTCGTAGTCTTGTTTAGGCCATGGCAATCTCCTCAGATTTAAATTCTTTTTTGGAAAATTTTATCTTCTTCGTCTAAAGAGTGGGGTCGAGTGTTAGATCTGCTGAACCACTACCGATTTTGATTCTTCTTTAATGCTTGAAGAAAACAATTATGGAAGTACAAATGCTTAAAAGTTAATGGAATGGTATGAGATATTAGGCATAAGGATATGGGGAGTAGCTTCTCAAGCATTGTAGTAACTTGGAAATTCTGAAGGGAAGCCTTAACTGACCAACTTGTTTCGTCACGGGACCTTGGCTAACTCTTACTCTCTTGAACCTTTGCGAGATCTAAAGTGGGCATTAAAAACTGCTCTATGCCTTCATCTTTCTTATATACAAACCTTGGGTATATGCTCAACATGTAACTTGAAGGATTGACCGAGTAACCTGTCTTCATAATCTAAGTATGATATTGTCTGATAAGATCAGAAAGAAATCTTAACTGAATATGTCATTCAATTGCATGAGCTCAATGGCAATAACCTCTGGCCTAAGAGAGAGAAGATAGCTCTAAAAGAAAATAACATTTGTAAAAGAAGGAAATTGATGTGAACTAAGTCATTGTAATGTTTAACTGATGAAACCTTTGAAGGCCTAATCTCGTCTTAAGCAAACCAGAAGGTCTTAAAGGGTGTGAATAGACATTGGGCCCGGATGCTCTTAACATGCCTGACATTAATTGTTGTACCATGATTTTAGGAGAAGATTGGATTCAGGACATTGTAATACTAAACTTTGAATCCTTTTGTCGAAAAAGACTCCTTAATTATCCTTAGAAGTTTGAGAATAAAAGATTATTAATACTTAGATGAGAAAAGTCATGAGATGAAATTCTCTCCTAAAAGATAACTGCTTAATCCTTAACAAATGTGGAATCAAACCAAGTTCTTGTAATGTTAAACCTTAGGGGTAAGACTTAACCTCGAACTAAGAGAAGATCGATAACCAAACCAGTTATGGTAAGATTAAAAATTGGTCGGAGAATTATCATGTCGAGTAAGGGTGAGAGTGCTGACGGCACAGTAGTGCTAGAGATGTTGGCACAGTTGTGCCAGAGACATCGGCACAAGAGTGTCAGAAAATAATAAAATCCTTGGCCAAGGTACGATGCTAGAATCTGCATCTGTCAGCTATCAAGTTCCAGATATATCACTGATCAGAGTGGCCTTTCTAGTTGGGAGGAACCCTTAGTAAGGTCGATCAGGAGGTATAGGTCCTTGACACCAGGCTCAGAGGCATGATGATAAATTGATCCATGTTGATTACCCTCGTGAAGGGCGGGTTCTTCAGTTGAAGAAACTCGGGAGACCAGTAGGTCTTGGTTGGGCGGTAAAGCCCCTGATGATAATTCTCTTTCCCTCGATAAAGATTTCCAAGTATGATAGTATGGAGATGATGTCAAATGGATTTCTTCCTCTCTCGTAAATCCAGGTACATGCAATGGTAATTGAATTTCTATTTCACCTATGCCATGAATGCTAATCTTTATGTTAATGAACATTGTAAGATTGTCAGATACTTAGGGAGATAGTTACTTGAATTTATTCAGCTGCTACATTGTTTCATAGCTGTAGTAATTATTCGTTATCTTCTGGGAGCAAGAAAAGTAACTATTATTCTTCTGCAATTTCCTGTTAGATGTTTATAGTTAATAGTTCTTTTCAGCTGAAAATGAAATTAATAGTTAGTTGATGAAGTATATAATGAAACGACATCTTAATTGAATTCTCTCTTCCGTCTTGCTGCAAATGAAACCCTAGTTGGGTAGTTATTTAGTTATTGATCTACCATGATCAGTTGGCGAAAAACTAATGAACGTTTCATGAGAACTGAAACCGAAACTGAAAATTAAAAAGATATTTGCAAGTTAAAGTTAGTTGGATCAATTGGAAACCCTTGTTTCGAAAACAATTTAACTGCAGTTCAGCTGAAAGTTAGTTATCAGTTGAAAATTTTTAAACTGTAGTCTGGAAAGGTTGTTACACTAAACAAGTGGTTAATGGCATGGTGAGGTAAAGCTAAGAAGTATAAGCCACTCAGGTATGGTCCATTTAACATTGCTAAACAAGTGGGTAATGGCATGTTCGTATTAGACCAACCTCCTTATATGAATATATATTCAATGTGAATTTTTGAGAACTCGCATCTTTTTGAGCCTTCTATTAAAGACCTTGCATTCTAATGCTCAAAAATAGTTGGACAAAGACATTGTTTTGTAAGAGAAGGCAAGAACATCAAGACAAGGAAAGAAGGAAAGACAAGAAGTCAGATTGAAGGGCCAACTACCAAGCAAAGCCAAGCAGTATTCTAAAGAGAAAGTGGGGTAATGGTTTCCTCATATTTTGTGTACTTTTTGGATACCAAAAGCCTCCTAACTGGGAAGGTGTGATCCAGATTGGACCATGAAGAATGATGTAATGTTCAATTAAGTTAGACTGACTGCATAGATTGTATGAATAATTAAGTATTGTAAGGCATGCTCACACTCACTCTGGAAGTTGAATTGGACAAACAATGATGCAGAAGTAAAACACGCGGAAAACATGGGTAAGAAGACTTAGGAATGATCTGGACAGCCTATGGTCCATACCAGGTGCAAAATCCTTGACAAGATTAACTCAAATTTAGTTCGCATGACAGGAACCTGCTCTGCAAAACACAGATCCAGACAGATGGGTTCAGCTACATTCAAACTTGCCACATATTAGACGATGTCCAATATTCAAGCATCCCAAAGTAAGGAAAAATGTGTGTCATTCCATCTCTTCAGCTGTTTTCGTGTCTGGGTTTTCTATCCAATTCGGTTGCTCATACATTTGTAACTTGCACCCCTTGCAGTCATGTATTTCTCAATTATGGAGTTGTAGGATGTCTATACAGCTCATAGGAGTAATAAAGCAAGTTGTTTGAGCAATTTTTCAGAGCAAACCGAGCTTGTAGAATGTAGTAATGGCACTGCAAAAGTCCCACACTGCTCCTGGGGGCTTCAATATAGTAATTGATTTGTATATCTTGCATGCTGATAGTGGAGATGAGAAAGCACAGTCCCGCTTTTCTCTAATTTTCTCACATTGGGTTTGTCCAAGATTAATTCTCGTGCTACTTCTCTTTTAAATTGTAGTTTCAACGGGCGGGGGCCCTAGCTTGGTTGGCTAAGTAATTCCGTTGCGGCTCTGCTGGTCACAAGTTCTAGTCTCCCCGTCCCGTGTCGCGCCAGCGCCGCCGCCACGTAAAAAAAGTTTGCAGTTTATTGGTCGTGCTACCCCAGTCTAAAAAAAAAAAAAAAAAAAATTGTAGTTTCAACTGTTTACTTGCTTATTTTTCATGTGAGGCAACTTTATTGATTTTCAACACTGAAGCATCACAATCTAAGGATAAACCTACTTTCTTAAGCATAGTTTTTAATAGAAAAGGAAGTTTAAGTCAATAATATCATATTACGATTTGTTTACATTTGTGTTTGTGAATTAAGAAAGGAGTTTTCACCCCTATAACAGATCATTTGTGGCCCCATTCTAAAAAAGAGATACTTCTCTCTTACAAAGCACAGCTGCAACCCAATCAAGAAACAAAAAAATACAGAACCTATCTTCCCTAAACAATGGCAATCCTGTAAATTTATCAAAAATTGCTCTAGAAACATTATCCCAAGGCCATAAACATTAAAATGATTTAAACTTTAGGAACTTACTTCAGACTGAATTTAGTTTTTTCTTAGACCACCTTTCTCTACATGATGATCAAATAGGGAAGGGAGGCCACGGTATCAACATCTCATGCAAACTAAATATTTCCTATTATTGCCAATAAAGTTGATAGATCTGAAAGATGTGATTTTTAGCTTTGACTTCCAACTGTAAGAATATCAGTTTTATTCAAAGGCATCACAAGTACAGATTATGTGCTTTCAGCAAAGACAATTAGAAAAAGGAATGCTTTGTGCAGTTTAACAAATTTAGTAAGTGTTTAAAGGCCATTTGCCCTACACTCAATCAACAATTTCTGTACTTAGACACCATATAACCCAAGTCTTATGTTTATCACCCATGGGTGGTGCTTCCAATGCTTTTTCTCCCATGGTAAAGGCTGGCCTTAGGCACTTATGCTACTTGGGTCCTTCAGGCCTGCTCTATCTACAATATTCATCCTCCCCTCAATGTAGATTTACCTGTGCACAGCAAGAATTACAGACAATTTGACCACAACTGGATAAAAAAATATTATATCCTTGAGATCTCTTTTAATTCACTTAAAGAATCCTACTTTTGCATATTATCTGAGAAGTATTGAATAACCACCACAAATGCTATGTGAAGTGGACCTAGGTTCCAGCAATTTCCCTATTAAGTATATTTAGAATTATCTTAATAATGAACAACTTTCAGTTGAAACAATCAGTTAATGTCAACTTAAACTGTGGTTTCCTTAATGGATCACATTTGAAAGATCAGAAACAGGCAATTTATAAAATTAAATTATGGAATTTACTTCAAATTATTCAAATAGTCGTAAGCTAGTCAGCAATGATTTACAAAACTACTCTAGCCCCTATTGTCCTAGGACCTAGAGCTATAGCCAAACAGTGCCTTTCAATGTAGCTTGTTGGCAACTTGGCATCATGGCAATTGTACTACAAAATTACATTGTTCATACTGCCATGCACTTTATATATTTTGAAGTTGACTTACAATATGCAGTCAGTTTTCACTTATGTGTCCCCACCTTCATTATACTCTTACCGGAAACCAGATCTTTAGTTTGCAGTAAGTTGGTTTGTCTAGTTAAAATTTAACTCCCTGCAGTCCACAAAGCTTTTTAATTTTGTGTTGATTGGTTTACTAGTGGAAACCATGTTTTACATCATTGCCATTCCTCCCTAAGTTGATTGATGACCAGATTTGCATGAGGACTCATGCCTTGCAGGGAAAAAGCTCAACCAGTTAACATCTCGCTCCCCACAGGCCAAAGTTGTTGAGTCATTAAGTTTCAAATATGTTTTTATATTGTGCTGGGCCCTTCAATCTTGAATATGTGGTCATATCACATTGGCCTCTAGCAGAAGCCTCTGGTGCTTTGACAAATTGTATGTGCTTGCTAGTTCTATCCCTCCGCATACCAAAGAGTCTTTGTTTAACAAAGCTTGGCGCCAATAAAGAGAGCTTTATTAAAAGGTGTGGATTATGACATTTATGTTCATTGGTCCGTAGTATAATACATGGAGCCCCATGGCATATAGTTGTAATATGTCTTCAAAGTTCATGGCAAATATTTAAAATAAAGTATCTTCTTGATATTGGTTATTCATATTGGTTGCATGCAGGAACTAGTACTTTAATGAGTCTTATTCACTGCCAAGTTTCATCTTACTACAGCCTAAAGTGTCATTGATCCCAAAAAAAAGTCTTTTAAGATTGACTGTCGACATTCATCTGGTTTTCAAAAGTTAACCAATATGACTTCCTCAACTTCCCATTACAACTCAACCTAAATGCCATTAGCAGCCCCATTTGTTCTCGAGCTAACATTTCTTTCAGAAACACTAGTGAATTCAAAGAGCTTCAAATTGCTGCATTCCAGAAGTGTTCCCTAACATCAAGTTGCCCCTGTCAAGCCAAAGGAAAACTATCAATGCACTACAAGAGACATTATCATGGTTATGTAACTAGTTTATCACAATTATCATCAGTTATAAGAACTTTACAAATTGTCAAGGCATGTTTTAAGATTATAGGGGTTAAGGTGTACATTAAAAGTCTATAAAATCAAAGCCATTAGGAATTTCTACATTTTATTTCCTCGCTTTTCTATTCCTTCAAAAGATTATTATTAACCTCATTGTTAAACCTATACAAACCCTTAACCTTCTAGAAAAAAACCCTAATTTGTTAAAATGTCTTCAAGAGAGGTCCCACTTAAGACATTACAAATATAACTACCTGGGCCATGAAGAGATTCTAAAAGTCCACTAGTAAAGGAGTGTGTCTCATAAATTGGAACGAATTCTGAAATAGGTAGAACCCCTTGACATGGATAAATTTGAGGGTTACTACTAGGACATATATCAAGGAATGTGCCAAGCTATGAGAAATGACGTGCAACCCAAAATGTCACAAGGAACTACGATTCTAACATCAAACATTCAGCACCCCCACATGAACAAATTATTTTATTATAGCACAGAATTGGCAAAAAAATACATGATTTTGTAGCCTTCAAGCAATCAAGAAGTGAAAAGAATTTCAAAAAGTATTCAATGCTTTGCTACATTTTTCTATATGTGTTTGCAAATGAGCGGGATGACATGCTAGATATAACACACATCACCCAATCTACTTGAGGGAAAATTAAAGCCTATGCAAATGTAGCCTATCAATATGGACAAGGATCGCAAGGGGTCCCAATATAACATCATTGAGACTTTCCTTGTAAACCCACTTTTGAAGAAATTAAGATGTATTAGACCTAGGTTGTCACAAGAAGTGAAAGAGATTATTAGGCCCCTTGCTTTCAAGTGAGAGGGAACAATTAATGACTAGTTCTTTCATGAGGGTTACATTGTCTTTAGGATGTATAGAGTCATGGTGGTTTCCCATAGATTGCAACATACTGTGACAAACATAATTGCTTTCCTAGAAGCTTTGTGGCAAATGTAGTCCTCAAACAAATATCATTTCAAGGACACTACAAAGAAAGGATTCCTCCCCAATCAAATCAAGATTGTGGACTTTACAATATGGGGGAAGGAAGGTTTTAACGAATTAAACAAAGTTGTCAACATGTTAGGGATGAGTATGGACTCGGCCAAAACCTATTACCTAAAAGATTTATCCATAACATGAAAAGAGAAAAGGGTAGATGTGGTTTTAGGCATGACTCTAGGAAAGCAAAAGACTTGATCAAAAACCACCAAAATGACTTTGATAATAAGATTAAAAGGAACAAATGGTTAAAGGTCCAAATAGATAAAGGGGGTAAGAAAGTTGAATAACTCGGATTATCTTGGAGATAACAAATAAAATTGAAATGATGCAAACATTGTTAGACAATGTGGAAACAGATAAGCAAGTGCCAAAAAGAAAAGTGCCTATAGAACAAGAAGCTCCAATAGAAATTCTCAAGAAGAGACATGTACCAAGGCTTGCCTTATCTTCAACTTTAGTTGATCAGCCCTTCATGCAATCTGAGGAGCAACGGATTAGAAGGGCTTCCTGGTCAGTTGTAGCGGCTTGCAAGTATCAAGGGGTGAACCTTCCAAAGCAAGATCCTCTTCGACATCATTTTCTCGAGCACAAGCAAATGCCATAAAAGGAGCTTAACCCAAGTGGCAAATCTTATGATTTATAAAGATACTAAGTAGTTGAAGATTTTATACCCCTAGATGATCCTATTCTAGCCACTATAGCATCCCCCCTCATCTAATATTAGAGCCTACAATGTTAGATTTATTTTGAGGTAAAGAAGATATTAGGGATGTCAAGCAAAAATCTTGTGATGAATTCCTTGTAGATGATCAATTTATTGAAACTAAGGATTTCACAACATTTGCATTAATGATGAGGATTAGAGCCAGAACAAATGAACAAGACAAAAGGGCGCATGTTGAGCTAATGAGGGAAGAATTGGATACAACCCAAAGCTCTCTTTAAGCCTTTGAAGTGGATACTAAAGGTATGACTCCTGAACAGTGAAGGCTGGTTAGCAAGTGGATATTTGTTGCTACCCAATTGGGATATTGTTTCAATAATAGAATTTGATACACTCAAAAGAAATGACGAAGGGGGTGTCTTTAGCATCCCTAATGAGGCAAATAAGTTCTACTCTAGGTCCACCTACCCTACAACCAGATTATAATATATTGGCAATATAGGCCCCAAAACATGATAAACCAAAAGTACACTATGATCCTCAAGGGCTAATTGGCCAACTACCTATGAAAAGGGTAGGTCATGTGTCAACCCTAGAATTAGCTTCATTGGCAGTCCATACTGCCCAATTTAGTGAAGCGACTACTCAATAAAGAAAATGTGGATCTAAAAAACACATTGAAGAATGTTTATTCTTTGATAGACAAACTTCAAGCTTAGGTCCAAGTCAGAAATCAAAAAGCAATAATGCTCCCCTTCCAAGCAACCAGCATTTCACAAGGAGACAAAGATCGGCAACTAGAAAATGATAATTTGAAAGACTTGCTCAAGAAGTCTCAAGAGATGGAAAAAGAAGCCACTAATCAAGGCAAAGTGTATAAGGCAAACATGGAAGAATTGATAAAAGGCTTTTTTAATGCCAAAGTATAGAACTTGTTAAAGTTGACAAATAGCCTCTAGAAATGCTATTTTGATATCATTAGTGCATCCCACCAACAAGATGAATTTGAATCTAAATTGGTCTAGCCAAAAATTTGTAATTGAAACACAATCAATGGGAATGCAGGGGGTGCTACTACAGCCAACACAAAAATATCAGCTACAACTAATGTATGTAGAATGCTATATGAAACTTCTTCTTTCATAGAAAAGTGAAAAATTGATATGGAGAAAGAAAAGGTTAGAATTTTGAAGTCTTGTAGACTCCAAGCTACCTACATGCCTCTTTATATTCTAATGAGAGACTCAATGGCGACAAAAAAACATTGGCATTTTGGAAAGAGAAATTTAACGAGCTTGTCTCTTTATATTCTAATTTGTTCAACATGTGAAAAGGTCGACCCCATCTTATTTAGTCATAAAATTGACAAGATGGTGCCTTTAGAAACAAGAGAAAACAATTTCATTAAGGAAAGCAAGGCTCTTTTAGATTTCAAATGCAAGGAAAAGGCAACAAAGCTAAAGAAATAATTGAAGTTGACCAACCAAACAACCAAGAATACAATTAGTGGGTGAAATTGTATTTCTAAAAAGTTTTGTTAAAAAAATTTATTCTTTCGTTTTTATATTCACTCATTGTAGTAGATAGCTCTAGAGGACCAACATAAGACAAACTTCATCACCCCTTAGGGAGCATTCTATTTACATGGGAACCCTTTCAAGAGAAAACCACGACAAATTATTGCTTATATAAAATTCTCTTACAAGTCTCATAGGCACCAGCCTACTTGGAGACACCAATCCCCACAATTCGTAGGCACCAACCTACTAGAGGCACCAACCTACTGGAGATACCAACCCCCACTGCTAAGCACCAACATAGCAATAAACACCAATCTCTCATTTAGGAAGCACCAACTTCCAAACAAAATTCCACCTTATGAATGTTGCTTCTACAACGGATGATGGATAATTCAATCTCCTTTAATTTTTTATGCCTTCTTGAATATTATCCTTTAGACAAATCTGTCTTCTATCAAATGACAATAATTCTTCTATAATTTCTTCATACAAATCTGCCTTGAATGTATATGTACTTTTCTCACAAATCTGCCTTTGATCACATATATATCTTCTTAAACTCACATCTATTCTTCAAAGACTGTTGGTGTATGTATGATATGTTTTTTATTTTCCACACACACTCTTCTCACAATCTGCAATCACTATTTATACCTTATGTCTCTATGAAGAGAGACACCCTTTCGAAGAGTGATGTCCTTTCAAAACAATCATGACTCTTCCTTATAATTAACTGTTGTCCCTTCAAACTGATCGCAGCTTTCACAATGTAATTGCTGCCTTTTAGTAGTCATTGCTGCCTTATAACTCTGCATATTAGTTAGGCATTCCTTACTTTAACTTGGTCAATTAATATATATTTATATATGCCTTTTACATCGGCACTAGTCGACCACAATTATAATTTAATGTTTAGTCTGCATATTATAATTTCTTCCTTCTCAAGGAATCGCTGCTCTTCATAATAATTTAATTTCTTCTCTTCATAATAATTGCTGCCTTTTCATAATTTTTATTTGCTGTCTTCTTAATAAGTCACTCTTTAGGAATATTACTTGTTGCTCCTCATTCTTTAATCGCTGCATATGTAAAACATAATCGTTGCTCCTTAATGACATAATATAATCGCTGCCATATATGTGGTATTTTAAATTAATTGATATATCATCCTTTGACACCAAGGGTGCTCGGCCAGCATGGGGAGGTCGTCCTTTATAAAATATAGTAATTGTTGTGTTTATGAATTATATTTATCACTGCCTTTTACTAACATATAACCACCGCCTTTGTTAACTATCTTCATCACTGTCTTTAATCACTGCCTTTAGATTGATGTATATTAGTTAGACATCCACACTTTAATTTGGGCAATAATATTCATTTATACATGCCTTGGTCTTTTGATTTCGATTAGCGATTAGTGGCCTTTGGCCTTTAGAGATCACACATCTTTGACACAATCTCACCTATCAATCTTACCAACTATCTCACCTATATGCATTTGACTTTAATGACGACATCCAACCATCTCGCTTATTCGCTTTGACATCAATGACAATCTTTGCAACAATCTCAAACAACGAATTCCTTCTTGACATCAATGATAACATTTGCAACAACATCATAGGAAAATTAAAATATAAAGCAAATCATCCAACCATCCTACACTAGTATCTTTCAAAGACTTCGAGAGCATAAAGTTAGAATAAATCCCAAGAAATGTCTCTTTGGAGTCACATCAGGCAAGCTCCTAGAGTTCATTGTTTCTAGAGGTGGCATTGAAGTAGATCTAGATAAGGTGAAATCTATAACAAACATGTTCTCCTAGGAATCTCACACAACTACGTAGCTTACAAGGAAATATTCAAGCTATTAGACAATTCATTGCCCAACTAACAAAGAAGTGTAATCCTTTTTTACATCTACTCATAAAGAATTTCAGCTTTGAATAGGATCGATCATGCCAAGCAGCATTTGACCAAATTAAAGAATATATTTCCAATCCACCAGTTCTAGTCGCACCTACACTAGATAGGCCTATGTTGCTCTACATCTCAGTTACACAACATGGCTTAGGTGCCCTCTTAACACAATACGATGATCAAGGAAGAAAGATTGCCATCTATTACCTTAGCAAGACATTAGTGGGATGTGAGCTCAATTACTCATCCCTAGAGAAAGCTTTCCTTGTAGTAGACTTTGTCTCATAGAAGCTCTAACATTACATGCTTAATACTACTACCCATCTTGTCACCAAAATTGACCCTTTGAAATACTTATTGTCCAAGGTAGCCCTTACCCATAGAATGGCAAAGTGGATCATGCTCCTTAGTGAGTTTGATATCAAGTATGTCAATCAAAAGACAATCAAGGGGCAAGTCATTGCAAATCAATTAGCAAGGGCTCCAATTCTAGACTATCATCCTTTCAATACAAAGTTTTCAAATGAACCCATCCTTCACATTGAAGAATCCAAACCATGGACACTATGCTTTGATGGATCTTTTACCTCACATAACTTAGGTGTCGACATCCTTTTCATCACCCCTCAAGGTGATTTCATCCCAAAAGCAATCTACATTGGCTTCCCTTGTACAAATAACATACAATGGAACATCCAATTCTTATAGTTCTTTGGTGATTCCCTGTTAGTGGTCAAATAGGTCAATGATGAGTTCCTCATAAAGGATGACAAACTTATACCTTATAAACACATGGTGAATAGTTTTAAGCAGCATTTCTCGGATATATCCTTTGAGCAAGTTTTCCGCATCAACAACAAAACTACCAATGCAATGGCCATTATCGAATCTCTTTTGGATATGCCTGATGAAGCTCATGAGTATCACTTCCTTGTAGAACAACTCCTTATACCTACTTATGATATCCCAACTCTGAAATGATATGCAATATTGTTGATCCCAACACTCCTTGCTATGGTGACATCTATGCTTATCTTCAAAGCCAAATCATTCCTCTAGACATGTCACCCACCAAACATAAATCCCTTATTCAACGAGCCTTCATCAAACCCTCCTTATTCAACGAGCCTTCATCAAACCCTCCTTATTCAACGAGCCTTCATCAAACCCTCCTTGGTGACATGCTCTATCGTAGGCGTTACGATGGCACTTGCTCAAATGCCTCACTCAGACAAGGCTAACCTAGCACTTCAAGAAATCCATAATGGTATTTGTGGTGCTCATGCAAATAGCATGATCCTAGCCAAGAAACTCCTTCGCACATGTATTATTGGCCTACCATGGAATCAAATGCTTGTCGGCATGCGAAAAAATGCCTAGCTTGTCAAAAACATGAGGACCTAAATCATGCACCATCATCACTCCATGGCCCTTCTCTATGTGGGGCCTCAGCCTTATTGGCAAGCTTAATCCCACCTCCTCCAATGGCCATAAATTCATTATTACTACTACCGAGTATTTCGCCAAGTGGGTTGAAGCAATTCCACTCGCTTTAACCACTAGCATCCAAATATCCAAGTTTATCCTCAACCATCTCATTTGTCATTTTGGCATCCCATCCACCATTATCAAAGACAATAGCAAATCCTTCAAAAACCATAAGTGTGATCCCTATGTGAGAAATTCTATATCAAGTACAAGTGGTCCATCCCATATTACCCATAAGGTAATGGCCAAGCCAAAGCATCCAATAAAACCATCCTCAAAAATTTCAAAAAAAGTCAATACCATTGGCCATGACTCGCACCTTTAGCTTAATCCCACCCTTTGGGCCAACCACACTAGCATTCGCACTCCCACAAGCGCAACCCAATATTCCCTTGTTTATGGTGCCAAAACAATCTTGCCAATTGAGCTCGAGGTACCCTCTTTGCGTGTCTCTTTATGCTACTTCATCTTAGAAGAGGGTTATTGAGTGACAAAGCTACATGAGCTTCAACTCCTTGATGAACACCATCTCACTACTCTCAATCACCTTAAAGCATACCAACACAAGTTGCATCATGGCTATAATAAGCACACCCACCCTAGAGCACTTGAGGTTGGAGACCTTGTTCTTAAGAAAAATTAGAAGTATACCAATGAGGAGAGAGAAAAGAAAGGCAAGTTTGAGCCAAATTGGTTGGGTCCCTATGTCATCATGATAAGTTTGGATCAAGAGCATACAAGCTCACTACTCTAGATGGCCATGAACTGGATAAGCCCATGAATTTTATCCTTCTAAAGTGCTTCTATACCTAAACCTTCAGCACCAATCTTTAAAAGATCAAAAATTAAAAACAAGACCAACCCCACCACCCTATATGCCTTGGCTGGGTGGTCTAACTATAATGGAACTCCCACTGCCATTAATAAACCTGCTATAATATGGAATTCTAGTTCTAGGTGGGTGGTCTAATAGTGTAGGGTGGGTGGCCCGGTTCATTGGGAGGGGATTCTAGTTCTGGGTGGGTGGCATATAGTTCGGGTGGGCGAGAAGTAATAGTTCCAACTAGAATTCCCGTAACAAAACCCCACCACCAAAGGCAAACCCCACCGTCCAGGGCAGGTATGGTCAGTGGGATTTGCTTTCCCCACCGACCTGAACAAAAAAAAAAATCAGCAAAATTCCAAAAAAAATTGAAAAATTTGTAAAAAGAAATAGATTCATCCAATGGTGAAAACCAATTCTTGTGGCACCTTGAGCAAGTATCATGATGAAAAATTGGCTAACAGGTATCGTGTAGCAAGCAACCACTCTAGTCTATTAGCATGCATCACTCTATCTTATCTCATTCATCGCACTCCACCCATTCCTTCATCCCCTTTTATTTTGGATTGTTTGCTCCATCTCCCTATCCATAATTTGTTCTCATCCTTCCATCATTAATCCCATTTATCTACATCATCCCCTCCACATGCATCACCTAACCATGCCATCCTCGTTTGTCAAATAGCTCACCTGTTGACACTTACCCCCATCCATTCCATTTTATCCTCATTCATTCCACACCCTTTCCTTGATTTTGTGCTCAAATGGGAGCATCCCCTTGCTAACGTTTCCTAGGGCACAATTACCATGTATATCCCCACTAGGGCATGACCTTTTCACCTTCATCTATCGTCACATCATATCCCTTTAGATCTTTCCACTATGATTTAGTCCTTGTTCAAAATCTCCCCCATCCGCCCTCCTCCCCCCTTGGTTTCAACATGTCTTTGGATACCAACTCTTGTTATCTGCATGTTTTTGAGTGATTGCCTACATGTGCTTGAGTTTATTGTTGCCTATAATGCTAGTTTTGAAGGGCACACAATCTATTGAGAGGGGGGGGGAGGTGGGGTGAATCAATAGATCAAATCTATTTAAAACTCTTAATTCAAATGCACATATCAAAAATCACACTTAAATCAAAGCAAAAAGCTAATAATCAAGGAACAACATAAGCACACATCTGCACAAGTGAACACCAGATATACGTGGAAACCCAAGATGGGAAAAACCACGGTAAGAAAAGCTGCTTAGATCTACTACCCAAATCCAGCCTCACAATGCAAAAATACACAAATGAATTTTACACACTAAAGTAGGCACCAACCTACCGGAGACAACAATCCCCTATTGTGTTTGTAGGCACCAACCTACTAGAGACACCAATCCCCAAATGCAACAGTATAGCAAGTAGAACACCAGTCCTACCGGAATACAATGATAAAGCTTGAGGATCTTCAAAGTAACTCAACACGTGCCAAAGTTACAGTTAACACTCTTCCTCACTACATATGATCTTCTAATAAAGGCACACACACTGGAATGTAATTCTTCACCACCTTCTCTTCAATTTGCACCAATGACCAACTCTAATTCATATAGAGGTAATTATAATTCATGGGGTCATCCTCAAATACTTGCTAATGCATCTAAACATTTGAAATATATACATGACATTACATTTACACTCTTCCATGTCATCCAGGGATCCGCAAAGAGCCAAGACGACATAGGGTGGACCTAAATTCAAATTACAAGAAACGTGTAACACAATGGTCCAAACATAAAAATCTTGCTGCCAAAAGAACTTGATGTCGTGTGCCACCACAGGAACCTTAACTAGGTCCTATCCTAACACCACACGCAAGATTTGAATTCCACACACTACTAGCCATTACCGCACACGCCTTGAACACAAACAAGTTGACAAACAAGAACAAAGAGCCTTCTATCACTTCAAACTTCTTGTACCCTGAACATCACCTCCAAAAACTCAAGAAACTGATAATACTAGTGTAGACATACTCTCCTTCCAAACTGCAAAGCAAAAGTGCATTTCTGAAAGAAATGTTCACCATAATTGTATTGCAAGAGAAATCTCTCTGCCCAAAAGATATCCTTGAATAGAAACATACAGATAGAGACTTCTAGACCACCACAGACATAGAGAATAGATGCAAGCAAGATGTTGCAAGCATACAGCAGCAAGTAATAATATATTTCTTGATTTTGCAACCTGACAATAAAATTACCAACACTAAACAGACTAAACTTCTCACATACAACATTTTAAGTCAAGGGGAATATAATGATAATTCAAAGTACTCCTACAATCTCCTTCATCCTTGACAAACTTTTGACTACAAACTTTGTCATTACTGACAGCCTTTGACATCAATGACAACCTATGTTCAACAAGTTCTCCATCTATCGCGCTGTCATAGTCGCCCTCATCCTTCATATGATGGTGTGCCTCAACAACGTGTCTTTTGGATCACAACATTATTTGCAGCTTTCTTTATTTTTTTGTGAGTCCAACCTTCATATGATGGTATGCCTCAACAACGTGTCTTTTGGATCACTATGCTATTTGCAACTTGCTTTCTTTTTTTGTGAGTCCATACACACATGGTGCAACATTATCATGGTCAATTATATCATGGTGCATAACACCAATGCTACAACAAATAATAGGTTGCTCTTTGCACACGAAGTTACTTTAAAAGCATTCATCCTTCATCCATTTTTTTACCATTTCTCCTCTTCCTTTCATTCATCCATTCCCTTTCCATAAAATCATGTGTCATTATAGTTGCATTACATCCTTGTGAGATATCATCCTCAATCATGTGCAACCATGCAATCTAGAATTATATCATCCAATCATACAAGCAACATCAACCAATGTCCAGATAACTATATGTTGTCAAAATAGGTAACTTTTGTGCACAAGAGCATCCACATCCCAAATCATTGGGAACAAATCAAACTTGCAAATGGAGTTTTATGGTAATACTTGTTTTATTTCCTTTGTTTGAAATTCTTTTGCATGCTCTATATAAGGTTTAAACTAGTCTAGGATAGGAAGCTTTTGACTACATTTGTTTCTTACTTGCATTTCTAAACTATGGCTTACACAAACTTTCTTTGTTCTTCTCCAACTTGCATTAGTTTGGTGAATCTTCCAAAAACAATATCCCAAAAATCTTCAAACTCAAGTTGAGTTTGGCCATTAGTATTCTATCTTGATTAATTATCACCTCAACAATTAAGAGTTTGGAAGCATTATTTTTGAAGCATTTGAAACCACCTTTTTATTAAGAGGGGTCCCTATCTCTTCAAAGGATAGGTAATTTTTGCACCCTTATTTCTCCCCAACTATTTATTGGGTCAATGTTGTTGGGACTCAATTTGACAATGCCAATTTTTGCTTAAGTCCCGGCTTCTTTGTGCATTTAGGCCTTATTTTTTCCAATCATAGATAACCAATCTGAGAAGCCTTTCACTAGATATCCTTTTGTAAAAGTTGCCTAAGTGTTGTTCTCCTTGATCCCCCATGTGCCTCTCATAAGTTGGAGTTTGCCAAAATCCACAATAATCTAAGTCTAGGTCTGCTCTAGTCATTTTCCATTTATTTCATAGTGTTGTGGACTTCTAGTGTGGAATCGATTATTTCCTATTCAACGAATATCCTTATCCTATGTCATGTTTTGCATAAAAGTCCCACAAGGTTCATTGCTCCCATCCTTACTTCTATTTTCTCTCTTTTTTCCATTGTTTGCAGGTTTTCAAAAGGGATCTAGATGTTTGTCTTGCTAAAAATACCTCCAACTCATCAATGATGAGGTAAAGGGGCTCTATGATGAATGGTTCATTAGGCACAACTGCTGAAGGTTTAGCAAATGGGGTAGCAAGCTAGTGGGCTTGACCTTGGAGGAAACTTCATTGTTAAGTGTACTTGAGTCAAAGTAGTAACAGGATGGGTGACCTCCTAGGAAGTCTCAACGTTTCATCCCTGTGAGCATCACCTTGATGCAAAGAATGCTAAGTGAACCATTAATTCTCAAGAGAGATGGGTTTGTGTGAACCACTACTCATGAAGTATAGGTCAATTAGGTTGATTCAAAAACTATGCAGTTGAATACTAATATTAATATCATAGCAATATTATTATTGGAGGCAAAATAAAAATATATACAAAGAAGAGTTAGTTTAAGAGAATAACTAACCAGATCAAGCATACAACTACCAAACTACCCATGTTAATAATGATGTGTTATTATTATTAACATTTATACAATGCTGTAGTAGTTTATTAAAAATGTATAATAATATCAAATCAATAATATTAATACCACATTTTTCACTCCAACGAAAATAATCAAAGCTATTACTTCAACAAATTGTCATGCCCCTGAAATTGCAACACTGAAATACAAAGATTACCAAACGTCGAAATGGAAATAAATAAATAAGATAAATAACAATATATATATATATATATATGTTAACATGATTATAATTATAATTATTATAATAAAATATTATAGATATAAAAATAAAATAAGAAAAATAGATATTATAATGCAACAGCGATTATGTCATAAGCCATAACATAAATTCATAGTTTTGCAGCGATGAGAATCAAGTCTGTAGAATTTATTGAAGGCAGCGATTAAAAGCATATCACCTTATGAAAAGGTGGCATTAGAAGACAAAAGGCAACGGTTCCATGTTAGAGAATGCTGCGATCTCTTTGTGAATAAAGACAAAAAGCATATAAGATAAATTTGTCTTATTTACACATCATGAAATGGTGCGATTTGTTGGGGAGTAATTTGTCCTAGTAACATGTGTAATAAAAGGTTATGATGTTTCAAAGTAAAAGGAGGTGTCTCTAGATGCAATCGCCCCTCTTGAGAAGATATAAAGAAATCCTTGTGTGGGAGATTAGAGGGGGATAGCAGAAAAGAATATACAATAGAAGTTCTGAAGGAAGATATTGGGATTTAGAATAGAAGACAAGCAGAACCAGAGGATAATCAGATTTAAAGGTAGATATGTGTACAGGAAATGAGGAATGTATTTGTATATAATAACTGCAGAGATAATCACAAAGGAAGAGAATAAAGGAACGGGAGTAAGAAGGGAAACATATTCTAATCGATGGAGGAGTATATTTCTGAGATAGCAGATTTTATGAAGTATGCAAATCGTGGCCAAGAAAAATAAGATAGGCCTCTACAGATCAAACATTAATACTTCTTTACCAGCAGATTCCTATCCATAAGGAGAGATAGAGAAAGGACAAAATATGCAGATCTAAAGGGATATGTGCAGACCCAACAAAGATACGAATCAATATATGAAGACCATAAATAAGAGAAGTAAGATTAATATAATTACATATTTAGATGTACAAATATTCATAAATAAACATAGGTTCCTATCAATTAGAGATGAGTATATATATATATATATGGATATATTATATAACATTATGCAATAATAATGCTTGTAGTGATTATTTAGCCTTATAAGTAATTACGGTACTTTAATAAGAATGATAGATTATACTTTGCTTGATCTACACTACTAACATTATACTTTGAGTGTTAAGAACAGGTCATTGAGTTAAGGAGAAGAAAACATTCAAGAGACAAAGGAGGAACCGTCCCAGTCATCACCACAGATTACTATCATCAGATATATCCTATATTCAAGTGTATTTACTGCCAATCATTGCTTACATATGTGTGCATTAATATAAATAAATAATAATCTCGTTGAATGTCTGAATCTGCCTGAAACCCTGCTTGGGGGAAGGGGCCTGGGTGAGCGGTGAGTGCCTAGAGATTCCACTTATAGCCGCCCAACCTTTAAGGAAAGGATGGGCCATGGAGGGGTGGAAGAGCCAAGACCGCTCAAGATGCCCCGCCCGTTCCCACAAGTGGGAAAGTGTTTTCCAAGGATGGGGCATGGTTGGGGAAAGCAGGTACAAGTCACCAACAAGGAGAGTTGCAGTATACAACCACTTAGGTTGGTATATGGCTTTGGGCGGACCCACCATGTCACTCCTCCTAGTTCACATTAGGTTGCATCATTGATAATCTATAAATGTGTTGCCATGGACTAGTGCTAACTAATGTACACATATGCATGTGTGAATGTTGTTCATGGTTTTTGAATGCAGGCTTGCCAAGACCAAATTACAATCATCAAGAAGCTATTCGTTGATAAGGTGGAAACCCTAACCCTAGTTGGTACAGATTGTGACGTTTAGGGAATTTTAGGGCAAAGTTTGACAAGGGACATTACACAAACAAGTCAAGAAGTTGCACTGAAACCACACTTGAACATGCAAATAAAATTAGTTTTTGGAAATTGATGCATCCTAACTATGAGTTGTGATTAAGAGCAATTAATATGCAAACTAATGGGCATGAATCGCATGATAATCACTAATGTTGTGGATTGGCTTCGTTTCTGCTTTGGTGGCATCTATTAACTTTGATACTTTATGAAAGTTGAAACTAATCTTGCATGAATGCATTTTCCATTATTTACTTTTTTTGTTAGTTATTTGTACATATTGCATTTTTTCCTGGCATCTTCTTTATGGGATTAATTACTTTTATTAGAAGGGAATTTGATAATATACGCTCTAAGTTACACACATCTACACGTGCATGCATTTTTGCCTTCCGACATCTATAATATTTGAAGCTCTATAAAACTACTTTTGCATGTATTTGTTTTCTCTTGGAGTAGGTATCTGAAAGTAGATGATAACAGCTCCAAATGCATGCTACGAATTATTCACTGTATCTTATTAAGTATTAACTTATTTGTATGTATTCTATTTTTGAGGGGCATCCAATGTTCTTTATGGGAGAT
>VDFB02023806.1:0-48442 GCA_007258455.2 Sequoia sempervirens | reverse complement strand
TAGGTTCTCCTCCTCATTCACAAACATTTTTTGTTTTCCTTTTCTCTCCATCGAGGCTGCCTTAGCCATATGTGCCGACCTTCTCCCCCCACTACCTCCACTCCCTTGCTCAATTTGGTTCCCTTCCTTGGTGATATTTATTACATCTCTAGGATTAATATCTCTTCTGGGTTTCTTAGCTTTCGAGGGTTCCAACAGTAGAGGGGAGTGTTTCCTTTTTTCAGGCGTAGCTCTAATGAGCTCTAATTCAAAGCTTCTTTTTTCCTCACTCTTCTCAAAGTCCTTATTGTTGAATCTTTCATCCCTAAAGTGTATTCTTTTTTACTTTGTTTATCCATCCATCACCCTCCCAAATTCCTTACATTAGTCCCATAGGTTTCTCATTTCCTTGCATATTCATCATTTTCCCACAAATGTGAAAATAAGGCTCCCAAATCCTTCCCTCAATCGGTCCTTTATTTCTCATAACCCACCAATGCCTTCATCTCACTAGCAAAAACCACATTAGGTAGATTTCTCCTAAGGTTTTTGTTCCTTAGTGTTTGAATTGGCACACCCCACTCTCTCACAATCACTTAGGATCCCATACACTCCAATTGTTCCACAACTCCAAGTTGAAGTTCAATTAGAATACCTAGGGGACTAGTTGAGGTAGTATCCCAAATCTAGCCATCTCCTTTACTTTCCCCCCTTTGGTTCAAATTACAACAATAGATGATTGGGGAACTTTCTAAGTAGGGTAATGATGGAACAAGCCTCAACACAAAGGAAAATTATTAGAAAGTTGCAAGGTTGTATGAAAGACATGAATTTCAGTGCTCCAACCTCACATGTGACTTGCATAAGCACTTAGGTAGTGTCTATGACCAACTTTAGCAACCCAACGATGTTTGTGACTAACAAGAGCACCCAAATCTAGTGTTAGTGTCCTACAAACGTATCCAAGCCAAATCCTTGATCCTAGATAATCTCATAAGGTTTTTAATTCATAGGTTACTGGTTCCAAACATATTCTTCCTAATTTTCTATTCTATTCCATTTTTTAGACATTACAAGGACATACTTCTCACCTTTTCCATTTCCTTCACTTGTTTTGATTCCTAACTCTTTACACTAGTTTCTTTATGTTGAAAATGTAAAATCATTTATATGTTTATATCGAATATCATTGGTATGTTTTAGATTTTTTAGAATAAACTAGTGTATGGAAGATTTGGACCTAGGTTAGAGTTTAACACAAAAACAATAACCTAGGATTTCCAAATTTTCTTTCAAATATTAAGAGTCAAATGAAATGTTTTTATCCTTTGAATTAACACAATATTATTTTATTTTTAAATTTTTTATTATAATTTGACATTGACTTTATCTCTCCCTTTTTTTTGTATTGATCTCTTTGTATCATGCATTATCAATAAAAGAGAGAAGTAAAATCAAAGCCAAATTATAATTAAAATTTTAAAAATAAAATAATATTATTGAATATAAAAGTGATTGAAATCATTTTACAACTACAAACCTAACAAAAAAATATGAAATAAATAAAACTGAAAAATAATGACTAATCTCTAATAATAAATAAAAATAAGAATAAAAAATACTTAAATTATGTACCCACTTAATTCAAAATATATCAATTATAAACTTATATATTACACAAAACTTAATCAAACCAAAAATAAATCCAAAAGCAATATAAAAAATACTTTTCTTTTTAATACATTAATTATTATCTCCACGACTTAATATTGTAATGCTAACTTATTCACGCCAATCTTTTTCATATGAAAACATGCAATCGTAACTACTCTGAAATATATATTTTTATTGTACTCCAAATTTAGTATTTTCCTAAGAAAAAAAGGATTGAATGTGGTGATAGTTTTATAAAGTCCACTCAATGTGGGGTTTTCCAAAATGATGATGCAAATTTATAAGACTTATTTAAAGCACGCTTACACATTCTTTGTAATCCTTTATTTTATTCCATCCCCTTTACTAGAAAACAAAACCCAAAAGAAAAGCATGACTCATGGGTGGGACCAAAACCTATGAATTTTTAGACTTAGATAATGTTGTACAAATGAAATTGTATAACCCTATTCTTTAGGGTTTCTAGAATGTTCTATGAACCATACAACAATTTTAGGGTGAATTGAAAAGACAAATGTTTATAGAAATTTGATCATCTTAATTTCTAATGTTTTGAGATGCGTAAGGATGGGTGATGTTTACAAGTTACACCTTTTGAAATCTATTGGATCACATTCTCCTTATTTAAATCGTCAGTGAACTAGATTTACAACTTTGAGTGAAATACCAAAGACAATAGTCAAGCGCACAATGGACCTATGATGGTGTGCCTTAATATAGTTCTCTAATAATGCTACTAAATTCCTTTTATCCCTTTTAAAAATTGAATTCTAGATGTGATCAATAGATTCCTTGGTGATCAAATGAGTGAATGAAAGTCTTCAAAGACAACAACTGTGCACACAAATGTGTTCTTTAAGTCAACTCACAATTACTAGTAGGAGGGAGTGGACATGATTTAATTTGAATTTAAAATTTAAAGGTTAAGAGTTCATATTCATAACTAAGAAAGTGACATGGGTCAAGTTCACACCAACAAATCTGATCTAATATGATAATAAAATGGATCTAAAGATTAGGGTCAAATCTCTGGGAATGAATGACAAAAATGGATTGATATGAGTGATGTCATGACTTTAATTTGTGCAAGAATGTGTCACTTGTAAGCTAGTTATTTTATTTAGGAAACTCAAATCAAAGTGGCACTAAAACATAAGGGAAACAGGCATTAGTATGCAATCTTTACCATTACATTTCACCCTTGTTTTTATCTGCTTGTGATTTACTAAGTAGATGCATTTCAAAGTGAAGCGAGTAGTCAACATGGAAATTAAATATTTTTTAATATTCAAAAGGATAAACATTTGAGTAAAATAATAAACCGTTCTTCATTTTTTCTTCCAATGAGTGCTCTATAAAAACTTGTAACTATGTATAATATACTCATGTGTACAATGAAATTTGTGTCAAGTGAATGGAAATTGCAATAAAACTCAACAACATAAAAAACAAAACAAAACTCAGATAAGGCATAGAAAGCTCAAACTAACATACCGAGCCTCTCATTGAGTAGATTTTCCCAAGATTAGTAGATTGGATGTGTGCTCACTAGTAATTATGACAACATAACTGCACTCCAAGTGAAAATGAGAGAACTTTTATAAATGGTTAAGGGTTGGATATATAGGATTGGGATGAAAATGGATGAAGGGTTGAGATTACTTAATGGAGATCAAGGGTTGAGATGAGCAGTGATCTCTTAACTCGTGAGAATGTGCCAAGTGGTGTGATGAGATGAGTTGAGAGGGATGATGGTACTATGATGGGACAAGGCCCTTGTGAGATGGTACCAAGGCCATGTCACAAGTACAAAAGGCCATGTGTTTGATGTGTTTTTGGGGGAGGGTTGAGTCACTTAATCAACGATTAAGTGTGTGCAAATGCTTAGTGGGTAGGTTAGATGGGGATTAGGATTAGGATTAGTTCAGGTGGGGAGTTGCAGGATGCGACATGTGAGAGGGATTAAATAAATAAATAGGATTTATTTATTTATGGGATAAAAGGGGTAAGGTAGGATAAATGTAGATAAATACTTAAATTAAATTATTTATATTAGGCTAGGCCTTAGGAAAATAGAGAATATTATTTAATTAATGTAAATTATGGGGAAATAGACAAAATAAGGATAAGTTGACCAAAAGTGGTCAATTTTAGGTGTCTACATTTTGCCCCTCTTTGATATGGTGTTATCAAGTAGCATCATTTCAAAGAAGATTATACTGTAGCTCTAGGAATAAGATGGTTAGATTATGGAAGATACCCTAGTCATTCAAAGGAGTGACTAGGAAGAAATATGATGGGAGTGACTATGAGGATAAGGATTAAGGATGCCCTCTTGAGAGGACATGCGAGTTCAAGAGAGCACAAATGTGCTCTTGAAATGGATGAGATGATGTATGATAAAGGAGGAAGATGATGCAAGATGATGGATAAAAGGAAAGATGGGAAGAGGAAGAATGAATGGGGGAGATGATAAATGATCAAGCATAAAAAGGATTCAAGAAAAATATGGCGTTTCCTCTATCATGCCAAAAATACAAGATTGATTGATGATGGATGGAGTGTTGTTGATGTGGGAATGATATATCTCGAAACAAAACAAGGATTGGGAAGGATACGTCTCGATGATGATGATTGGAGTGTTGTTAATGTGGGAACAATATATCCCATAACAAAACAAGGATTGGGAAGGATACATCCTGATGATAATGATTGGAGTGTTGTTGATGTGGGAACGATATATCCTAAATCACACAAGGATTGAGAAGGATGCATCTCTCGATGATGATTGCAGTGTTATTGATGTGGGAACGATATATCTTGAAACAACATAATAATTGGGAAGGATGCATCCTGATGATGATGATTGGATTTAGATAAAGGCTTGTAGCAAGGCTAGGAACAAGACCAAAGATGTTATTGAATGATTTGTGCTAGATTGCATGGATGGGGATTTTCTAGGAGCAATGGGATTGATGAATGGATTGAGATGATGGAGGAAAATATGCTTATACTAACAAATCTGTATTAGCCTAAAATGAGTGAAGGGATAATGAAATGATTAGGATCAATGGAAAGATGCTTAGACTAACAAATCTATATTAGCCTAAAAGGATTGAATGGATAATGAAATGATTAGGATGGATGAAAATATGCATATGATTAATTCAAGAGGAATCTAAGAGGATAGATGAAAATATGGATGCAGATTCATATGCACACAAAATCTAATATTAAGTGGAGGTGAGGAAAATGAATATGATAGATATAGGGTCTAAGGTAAGGATGAAGGATGAATGGATTAAAAACATGTAGGATAAATGGATGGGGTATTTGGAGTGCCGAATAAAAAACCATGTAGTTAGCACTTAATTTTATATTACACGAGATACTATGCATTAGGGTATGAGGAACCAAGGTGACTTTGTATCACATGCATAGGAATGACACAATAAGCATAATGTTAGTCCAACATCTCACAAAGTCACAAAGGGCTTTGATGGATACAATTTTGGAAAATCACAAACACAAGAAATACCCCAACATAACATAAGATCGCAAAGGATCTTCGTGGGAACAATGTGGGACACCCAATAAAACACAAAAAATGAAAATATAAGACTTTCCTATATTTTTGTTAGGAAATAATGCATTCAACCCATAATCTTAATTCATTTCCTATATAACCCTATGAGAGATAAACATGCATATGAGTAACCATAATTCATAGATCAAATAGACAAGCCACAGAATAACACAAGATATACCTTGGAAAACCCTTAAGAGGGAAAAATCCAACCTCCAAAAGAATCCATACTCCATCTTATTATTCAGCAATAAAGTAATACAAGAGTTGCAATGAATACCTCTGAAGCATTAAGCCTCTCAAGGCATCCTCATGCGTCCAAGCATGAATCCATAGATCCCATGCCATGCTTCACATATGCAATCCTCAGAAAGACTCAATAATTACAACCCACTCACCTAGCCAACTTTAACCACTAAACATGTGCTTACTTTTATAGACTCAAGCTCACACAAATACAACCAAGTAGTAAGATAAAACTGTGTACCACAAAACCATGTCACTAATCCCTTATTTAATATTGGGTACTAAGTTTTCATTTTATTTGATATTTTTCCCAATATTAAATCATTTTCCCATGTCTCCCACATATTAAATAATAATACAATGTTACAATACAACATAAAGTGGTCCCCAAATAATTACCTAGTGTGATTAACCACACCACCTAGGTGCATCACAATTAAATAATTATTTAATTACAACATTATAATAAAACTTTTATGCAATGGTGTATAACACCATATCCCAACATTTTTCACCAGTCAAAGCACACCATGATATAATGGATCATGGTGACCTCGAGTGGGTAAAGTAGGAAGCTCAAAAGAAAGAAAAATAAAGATCCAAAAGCACAAAAGAAATAACAAACATCTCATGTACATTTTTCCTTAAAGATGATGGATGGGGTTGATGTGGTTTGATGTGAGGAATGATATATCCTATGAATACCAAGGATGGATGGATAGGACCTAAGATTCTCATGACAAGAGATGATCAAGATACTTGATACTTTAGGGAGCTAGTGCATTTTGTTAAAGTACCAACTGGATAGAGGATTCTTGATGACACAACAGACCCAAGGATGGGACCTAGTGAAAAGTATGCACAATGATGGGCCTAGATGATGACATGGGACTGGCCTTATGTACAAGGCACACGGTATATACAAGATGCACAATATTTACAAGAGGATGTTGATTGCGTGAAGCTAAAAAATGGGATAGTTATCCAAATCATCAAAAGATTAATTGGGAGGACAAGGGGATGAATAGATGATCGATGAAAAGCAATAGGAGAGTAGCAAGATGTGAGATAGAGGTAGGAGTGATGGCAACATAATACATGGAAATGGAGTACGAGAGAATAACCTATAGCTAAATACCAATGAAACGGGATTATGGGATAAAATATGATAGGGATGAATGGATGGAGAGATAAAGACAGGGAGATGGAAAGATGATAGGATGGATGTATAGGGAGATAGGGATTTGGAGATGAAAGCGAGCATGTAGTATACTCCTAGGATGATGATGCAAAGCTCAAATAATATTTTATCCACTTACAACAAAATTCTTAATGTGCTAATAAATTCTTCTCTCCTAGATCCTAGATTGATTCTAAATAATTCATTTGAATTAAGATTAATCCTTAAATGCATCACTTAATATATGTTTTGAAATATTTGCACTTTAATCAACTCATTATAACTAGCATAAAAATGCGACAAAGATTTAAATTTTCAAAAAATAAAAAAATTTAAACCACAACAATAAATGATATATTTAAAGATAAAATATATTTATTAAACAAAAATAATATAAAAATCAATACCAAATAATATTACTCGCAAAACTTCCATACAAAATATATTTCTTAATCAATATATTTAATAACCTAATGGCATTAAGCCCTAAGCATAAAGGTACATGGATTAAGGATATGCAATTTTCATCATAGTGGTGGAGAACTTGTACTCTTGAAAGAGACGTCACAAGTTCAAATCCTAGAAAGGTTAAGATAGGTACGCTTCTATTGTGGAGCACGAGTTAGGTGTCTCCCTCATATTGGAAGTACGAGGAGTCCCATATATATAAGCCATATAAGCCATCTCCCTCATATTGGAAGTACGAGGAATCCCATATATATAAGCCATCTGTCCCTGATATTGTGGACTATAAAAGACCTTTCCTTTTCTTTCCTTTTCCCATGACAACAGTAAATTGCCCACGGTAAATATCGGAATCAGTCCCATATATATAAGCCATCTGTCCCTGCTATTGTGGACTATAAAACACCTTTCCTTTGCTTTCCTTTTCCCATGACAACAGTAAATTGCCCACTGTAAATATCGGAATCAGTCCCATATATATAAGCCATCTGTACCTGCTATTGTGGACTATAAAACACCTTTCCTTTCCTTTCCTTTTCCCATGACAACAGTAAATTGCCCACGGTAAATATCGGAATCAATGGGCACGCCGTTGATTTAACAAACCCTCTGCACACTCAGGACTCCCGAGGGAATAAAAAAAACGTAAAAATGGAATAGGCCACTTGTAGGTCCGGAGATGTCCGGGGGTAGGCCGCCACGATTCGTCCACGTGTATCAAGCCCGTGGGTAGATTACCTGTGAGTCGAGGTATGCAATAATATTAAAGCACGGTGAGTGAAGTAGTATTCTCATCTGATCTGAGGTTTTTTCGTGGTTTCTTCATCGATTTGCGAAAAAATGGCGACTATTCAGAAAGTGAAGGCAATGCAGATTTTTGACAGCCGCGGTAATCCCACGGTTGAGGTATGTAGCCGGTCGATTCTCCATTCTTCTGGACATGAATTCTTAGCTTTTGGTCTGTACTACATCTTTTTTCACCATTTTCAAATTGATTCTCTGAGTCATCGATTCTTTGTTACCGATCTAGATTGCTTTGTTTAGTGCTACCGCTGTTGAAATGGATTTCATTGTAAAGTTGAAGCAATCTAAACGGTTTTTCTTACGCAGCTAGGGTAGAAAGATTGTGGTTTTCATTTATGTATTATGTTTAGGTGATCATTTTTTTAATTGTTTGATCTTCGAAATAGTATAACATGTTTTCTCGTTGGATGGTTTTAATGTAGGCAGATTGTCATTGCTATTTGTAGAAGATTGCTTTTGTGAAGTTTTAATTTTTGTGATAGAACTATTTCGTTTACGAAAGAATTTTTTCGTGGAGGATGCTAGATGTGGGTTTTTGTACCGTGTGAAGCCCTCTTTTCAGAAAGAACTAGAAATGATAGCCAATCTCATATAATTTACGCCGAAGGCGTATCCACTATGAACTTGACCAACCTGAAATGTTCAATCAACCGTATATATTGCTCGGGAGATGATTAAAATGTCTGCAGCCGTTCGTTCGTTTTCAGCCGCTTTTATTTATGCCTCCTTTATGGTTTTATACGGATACGGCTATTAAGCCTAGCTCCCTCATGGTTTTATAATAAATAGCCTCTCCATCTAGGCTAGAGGTGGCATGCGTCACTCAATCTTTATTCCCGGATTTTTTTACCGTTCATTGCCAAGTCAAAACCAAAACCACTGTCCCCTATGAAATTCTTTTAGCCGAAACAGGGTCTTTTCCATTGGAAGCATCGGCTTTAATCCGGTTGATAAGCTATTTAAAGAAGGTTGAAAACATGGATAACCACCGCTGGCCCAAAACAGCTATGAAGGAGACGCTAGAACGTAGGAAGAAAACTTGGATGAAACAAAACCACAAGTGGATGAACAAGTGGGACATCAATTTGCATGAGTGTCCTAGCACCAATAGTGAAATAAAAAGCTATGTGACTGAAAAATTCAGAACTGCCATGTGGACAAACCAGATTGGGCGAAAAAAAGCATACTACATCAAAGAGTTTAACCCGACAAAGGATCATGGTGAAAAAACTTATTTAGGTGCAGATATTAAAGGGAAAGCGAGGTTGTTAGTGGCACAATTGAGGACGGGATCACATCACCTTAGGTGTGAGACCGGTAGGTGGAAGATACCCAAGGAAACTTGGGAAGAAAGAACTTGTATTTTCTGCAATAAAGGGGTTGTGGAAACAGAATGGCACTTCATCATGGAATGCATTGCTTACGAGGATATCCGCACTCAACATGAAAATAGTTTGAAAGTGGACAATATGCACCAGCTATTTGAGGAAGATAAGATTAATCAGACGGCTAGCCTTCTAGTCAAACTTAACAGCAGGAGATCTGACTTGGAAAAGAGTATGAAGACAAATTAGGCCTGTTTTGTCTCGGTCCCATAGACTGTTTGGTCTCGCGGACGTCATTAAAATCTTTCATTCATTCATTCATTGCTCTGTTTTTTCTTACTTTCAAAATTACGTGGTGGTGAAGACTGGTCAAAAGCAGATAATTTCCAGCGCAAATCTTAGCTGTGTGGCTGTAAAACTAACGAAATAAAAGATTTACATAGAAATAGCAGGCCTAAGAGATTTACTGGAGTAATTTTGATTGACATCATGGTTTCATTTTATGTGAAATGCCATTGAAAATCACCTTTTATCTACAATAAGCTGATTTCGTATTTGGTGGCAATTTGAAGGCCTTAAAAGTACGTATTATTTTCAATAATAGAAATGGTATAATCTCAAATAAATAAATTATATTTGTTATAATAACTTTATTTGGATGACAGGGCCTTTTTAAAAATATAAAATAATTTCTGTTTAAAAATCATAACAAAGAAATATTTGTTATAATAATGTAATCATATTATTATTTTTTATTAATTAAAAATTATATTTAAAAATATAATTATTCATTAGATAAAATTATATATTTATAATAATAAAATAGAGGAGTTCAATTTGTTTCTCTATTATTAATTATGTAATTTTAAATTATATAATTTATTATATTTTTATTTATTATAGTTTTGAGTATTGTGTTAGAATTCGTGATATTATAATTTATATTTTATTTTTTAATGCATAAGTTGCAAGTAGTGGAATATAATTTTTTATAATATTATTTATAAATCTTATGACTTTTTTAATGAGATATATGTATGATTATTATCAAAATAATGTTTACTTAATATTAATTTTTATATTTAATCTTACAAAAAATATTATCATATATTATTATTTTTTAAATAACTTTAATTTTATTACTTAAAAAATATTTGAAAGTATACTATTATATTGTCATTTTGGAAAGGATAGTTCATATCTTTTTTTTTTCAAAATTAAATAACTAAAATTAAATCAAATCATGTTTTTTAAGTATCCCTCGCTTCAAAAATAATGGACAACCTTTATCAAATTACATTAAATTAAATAAATATTATAGTTAAATTTTAAACATCATCTTTGCTTTTGCTAATCAAGACATGACCATCCATTTGAAATCCGATGGAAGAATATTCATTATCGTTGATGTTACTTGGGAGCCTTCTTATCCAACACTTTTTTGCCATCATATGAAGACACACCATCTATTTTGCCCAATTTATTATATATATACATATATATACTAAGTTACTTGTAAGTTTTACTCTACATTTACTAAGGAAAATAATTATATTACAAATAGTATAAAAGTGTATGATTATATAATTAGCTAAATTATACTAGAAGATATAAAGATGGAGAGAGGGAAAAATAAGGAGATAGAGATCAAGAGAATAGAGGTTGAGACAAAAATTGAAAGAGAGAGGAATACACAAGAGAGAAAGAGAATGAGAGAGAAATATAAGATATGGAAAGGGAAAGTGAGATAGATAAAAGGAAAACTAACTTTTGACTAGTTGTTTGATGCCAACTATTTAAGAATGACATGTGTCCTTGACGAGTTATGCTCAAGGTAGTATGTCATTTGATGGCAGCGGCTATTGAGCCCCTAAAATGCACCTATGTATAGATGACCCCATTACCTCATAGAGTGTTCGTTTTTCCCCCTTTTAATCGCTATGCTTCAGTTAAATGTAAGCAAATATAGAAAAAAACCTAATTCCTTTGGGTGGATTTTGAGTGAGAATAATTTAACGCTTAGGCTATGCATGACATTTTGATTATATTTAATACGTGAAGGATGTTTTAGCAGCAATAGCAATACATATCTAGCTTTATTAAATAAGTTTTATTAATAGCAGAATTATATTTTTAATATTTGCTTAAATTTAATGAGTATTCAGTAGCAATAACACCATTGCAAAACGATTATAGGGGATTACACTGGCGCCAAAAAAAGAAAAAAGATCAAAATAAACCAGCACCAAAAATAAAGAAATAAAATGTTTGAATAAAATAGACACAAAAAACCGATGTAAACTCCTAGTTATCTAATGTTTTTTAAATATTTTTTCAAGCAATTTAGTGGGCAATGATGCGAAAATGAACTGAAGTTGACTGGTGTGCAACTGGTGTTGAACGGGGAGTCAAGTTTATCGAGAAATTTACAATGAAGTTATGGTTTATGGGGTCATCTATGCATAGGTGCATTTTAAGGGTTGGATAGCCACTGCCGTCATTTGATATAGAGAGACAAACATATAGAGAGTGAAAGACATAAAAAAGAGAGGAAGAGAAAAGGGAGAGGGAGATAGAGACAAGATATAGAGAGGTGGAGAGAGAAAAAAAAAACTAAACTCCTATAATAACTTTATTATTACAAATATATATTTTTTCCTGATTAATAATTATATTAAGA
The DNA here is from genome assembly GCA_007258455.2 of Sequoia sempervirens. Taxonomy (NCBI): domain Eukaryota; kingdom Viridiplantae; phylum Streptophyta; class Pinopsida; order Cupressales; family Cupressaceae; genus Sequoia; species Sequoia sempervirens. Next base: position 36,503 of record VDFB02023806.1, on the reverse strand, counting down.
TTAAACAAATTATAATAAAATTTCTTCTCATAATTTTAAAATAAATTATCTTCTCACTTAAGAGATTTCATTTTAGTTGTGTATGAATCGGTATAAGTTGATACATAGTTGGTTCAAAACTCACTTCTTCATTGAGACCTTTATTGCATAAACAACATAATTTGCTAAATGACCTACCAATTAATGTCATGTACTACACAATTGTATGAACTAAAAAAAAAACTATACCAAAACTTTCCCTGGTTGACCTTCCGCACCTCTTCGGCGTACCCATTGCACACCAAGGTGCAATTGCTAGTAATATTTACAATTGAATGAAACACACAATTGCTGTTTTGGAAAAATCTCGCATCAGAATATATTTGGTTAGGCAGCTGTTATTTTGAATTTACCTATTGTCATAGACTTACATTTTATTCGATTTCTATTGACAAATTTTGCGTGGTATCAATGTATTTTTTTAAATAAACTTTTGAGATGAAAATGAGTATTCAGGGCCTTCATTTTTTGTGAAAATAACTTAATAGCGCGTCATAGAGCTTACAAATCCCTTTAGCACACCATACCGAGGACAAGTCTTCAAAGCAAACCTTCCATCTTTAGCTCTAAAATGAAACAGAGAGTGATCGAGCTCAGATATACATTTAACAAACTATACCATAGACAAATCTTCAAAGCAAAGTTTCGATCTTTAATGAAAGAATCATGCAGACAGCCGTTGAGCTGAGATAACCGCATGGCATACTATATCAAAGATAAGTCTCAAAGCTTTCATTTTTAGTGAGATAATCAAACAAAGCTTTTTAATATGCTATACCAACACCAAAGACAAGTCTCAAAGCTTCTTTTGTCAACGAGAGATTCTAACAAAAGTGCCATCTAGCATACTATGTTGGCACACTTGAATGTGATCGCCGTGCTTGAACCTTGATATGTGCCATTGTTTCTTTTAAGTGATACCTTTTTGTATAGAATGAAGCAGACAGGAATTTTTCATGTTCTTTGAATTTTCTGTTATCACTCAGAGAATTATTTTCTTGAAGTTTTGTAATAGAACTATTTTTAGGTCTCTGCTGTGTGTTTTTCTATGGGTTACTTGTACTGGTTGACTATTTTCTAACCCATGTATTAAAAAAATTCCTATGGAATGAAACACACGGACTTTTGTATAGACAAAGTTGCTGTTATCAGTGCCTATCTATAGATGTTTTTATTTTGATAGGATCATGTTGAGAGGTCTTAAAATCTCTTCTGAGATTTGGGACTTGTACCTACTCGGCAATTTTATAATATTGTTATTTAAAAAAATTCATCAAGCACACTGAGAATTTGGGACTCAGACATTTACCCGGCTTTGATTGTAGTTTGTATAGAAATACTTTATCCAATTTTAGTATTGTCTACTTTGTCTTATTTCCTAGGGTTTAAATCTGGAACTCCACTATCATATCTCTGATGTTTTCACCAATGGAGCTCATCCTTTTTGACAGGCTGAAGAATATTGTTAATGTTTTTTAAAGTGGTTCTATGTTATAGGGGTTTGCCTTTGGAGTTGTGTTTTTCATGTTGGGATTAATTTTTATTGTATAAATCTAATATTTGGACTGGGAAAAGAGTGTTTTAACTGATTGATGCCTTGGCAGCATGGCCTGTTATTAGGTTATATTTGATGGGGTGTAATTAAGGTGCTTCAAAATTCATGTTATTTCATTGGAGAAAGCATCTGTCTACAGAATTTGTTGGAGCTCTTATCCAAATTTAGGTTGTTTTATTCTTGACCCAGGGATAATACACAATCATTAGTTACAAACTGATAACTAACATCAATTTGGTAAAAATGGAAGTATGCATAATCCATTATAATTGATCATTCCCATCTGGGAACATATTAACCTTGTGGAAATGTGAAACACAAATGATATTGTACAGATGTAAATGATAAATGCATATTTTAAATGTGAAGTTTCTTTTTATTTTATTGGACTTGCTGTAAACCAACTAGAATGCAATTCCCACCTATTAGGACGGATTAAGGTCCATAGGTTGTAGCCACCTTGAAAGAAAAAGTAGCCTCTGTACCATGTAGATGTAAAATATTAAAAACCATTAATTTATAAAGCCTACAAACAGAAGTTCGCTGGTCAACTTGTCTAGGACCTAAGAAAAACCAAATATATCTAGTATGGACTTTAACAAAAACCAGTGTAGATGGGAAATGGTGCATACAATTTCCCTCCTGATATTCTTGTCCTCCACCAGACTGCATTCCATCTTTCTTATTTGAAAGATTATCTGACCCATTTTAATGTTCTACACATTCTCTGAGATCTTCACAGGCAAGAGGTACCTTCATCCCCTGTACTGGAACCTGATGATTGATATTTTATTGAATCTTAAATTACCACTGTGAATATTGTTTAGGGCAAGTGACAATACAATAGGGGTTTTTAGTGCCATTTACATAACGTCAGTCTTATGTTCCACCAAGTTTCCAGTATGGGGGGACGGCGGGACGAGTTTCGGGGACGGCAATTTTTTGAGGGGATTTTAGGGGACGGGGGACGGCTATATATATATATATATATATATAAATTTTAAAAATATAGGGAAATTTCAGATATTCATATGAGTAATGATAATCATAACAATGAACATTCATAAAGTTGCAAATGTAATCACCAATCATATTGACATATGCATCATAGAATCGAATTATCGAACAAATTAATACTACAGCTACCTAATTGCTTCCATGGACCATAATTCATGTCAAATAGGCAATGTGCATATGATATAAAATAATAAAATGCCCAAAAGGCTATAAGTTTGTACTACAAATGTAATAGAAAGTATGATGGCTGCCTCTACTTGACATTTGCCAACATTGCATCAAAATCAGACTCAGAGTCTGTGTCACTGCCAATTTTTCTCTTGCTTACTTGCCTCTTAGCTACAATTTTGTTTTGGAATTTAAAAATTAACTCAAATGGCATTGAAAGCAAATTTTATGTTTCATTTTAGGCTTGGAAGGGTGTGGGGTCCACTTAGAAACAATAAAAAAATAAGCATTTTTAATTTCAAAGTTTTTTTTCTTTGTAAAAACTTGCTGGAAAAAAGGGGATGGTTGGCTGTCCCCGGGACGGTGTGTTGACCCCTTGCCGTCCCCAAGACGTCCCCGCCAATCGGAGACGTTTCGAAAAAAAGGGGACTTTTTGGGGACAGCTGGCTAGGCGTCCCCCATCACCGAGACGTCCCCGGTACGGAAACGGGGGGCAAAAGAGTAGGGGACGCATCCCTGTGTTTCCTTGCTGATCAGTCATATTTTGAGGATTAGTATTGGTTGATCTGAAGAGCATGCCAACAAATTGTAGATGTTAGCAATTAAAGCAGACCTATTTTATTTTGTCCCAGTACCATCCATTTTGTGGAAAACTAGCCACTGATAAATTTTGACTATGGAATAGGATGCTGTATTTAAGTTTTACTTTTGTGTCAATCCAGGGAAGGTTCACAATTTGGTTAATCGAATGTTGGACCAGTATCTTCTGACTATGGGATGAAAAATTTGTGTTTACTTGTAAAATTTACACTATTTAACAAAAAAAAAATAATATTATACATATAAAAATTAGATTAATAAGCATGAATATCAGAATATGTTTTCAATATTTTCTCATGACTATCTGGTATCTGTTCTTATGTAGAACAGACTACACCAGTCAAATTGTAGAATATTAAGTACTCAAGAGTCAAGACTATCAAAAATGAAATTCAGAACTTAATTATTTGCCGTCACATACTGCCAAATTATGGATATCATTTTTTAATTTTATTTTAATTTTTAAAGCATAATATTAAAAATTGCTTGACCCTTTCTTCAATTAATATATTGTCCTTGAAAAGCCTGGAGTACACGATCTTTTTGGGAAAAATGGCTATAAGTTGTGTTCCAAGTTAGAAACCATGTAACTTATGAAGTACATGTTTTCTGGGGAAAATGGCTAGCCTTGCATTGCAAGCCAGATACCATTTCGCAGACAAATCTCCACTCCAATGATTTGGAGATTGCTTGATTGCTTTTGTAACTTTGCTAATCATGTTGCCAGGTAATGCAGCACTTTCTTTTTTTAGGTCCAAATGAACCTAAAAACTTAAGTTTACAACTTTACATGTTTTTGGTAAACTTTTAGAGGTTAATATTCTCCACAAGAGGTTCAGGTGCTATTGCAATGGTCACGCATTTTTTCAAAAACTCATTGGCAAGTAACTTGCTTGTACTCACAAGTTTTGCAACAGAGGCTTTCTCCATGCCACTTTGCTCAATGTTTCCATGGATTTTCACTAAACAAAAATCTTGACTGTTTTATGTTTTTGCATAAAAGTGTCTTCTTGATACACACACACACATTTTCTTCTGTAGTCAGTTTGATCCACCGTTTATTCAATCTGACATTTATTTTATCTGTATGCAGGTAGATATTGTTCTCTCCGATGGTTACCTTGCCAGAGCAGCTGTTCCCAGTGGTGCTTCTACTGGTAAAGATGACTCAGTTTCTTTTTCAAATGATTGGTTATTGTCAAAGCATATAATCATGTTTTATGCAGTAGATATGACTGTCCTAGACTCTCTAAAACTGTTTTTCTTATTATTTTAACACAGCTGGACTTCCTTTTGGTTCTGTTTGATCATATCCAACACACTTTCATATGTGTTCAATCAAACAGGTGTTTATGAAGCATTGGAGCTTCGTGATGGAGGAAAGGACTATCTTGGAAAGGGTGTTTCGAAGGTGTGCATTGGATCCAAAACATTTAACTTATACTAGAAATGCTTAATTCATAACTAGAAATCCTTTTTAAGGTCAGCCCTTTGACATGGCCCAGAAGTTGGAGCTATGTTTATCTAATGTTTGCTTGGCTTCTTTCAAATTCTTGGGTATTACTCGCAAAGCTTGAGTATTTTATTTTTTGTTTTCTCTCTCTTGGTAGACTAGTGACTCTATCTACCCTTTTATTTGAAAAGCTATGTTGGAGTGTATGGTTGATTTGTTGAACACATCCGAATCCCATTTGGTTTTGTGGCAGGCTGTGGCAAATGTCAATACAATTATTGGACCTGCTCTTGTTGGCAAGGTATGCAAAAGTTTTAATTATGCATATTTCCTTACTAGTTTTATTCATTCTGGGGTGCCCAAATGTTAAATTGATACTCAATATGTGCCAATTGTTTTACCTTCAGGATCCAGTAGATCAGACTGGAATTGATAACTTCATGGTACAGACTCTTGATGGAACCCAAAATGAATGGGGCTGGTGCAAACAGAAGGTATGTTTTACTTTTATCTTATGAAAATATTTGATTTTCTTAAAAATTCTCCTTTAACTAGAATAAAATGGCAATTCATATAAATATCATCTCAGTATTTTGATGCAAATGAATTTGAACAGCTTGGAGCAAATGCCATACTGGCTGTATCTCTGGCAGTTTGCAAAGCTGGGGCTCATGTGAAGAAAATTCCTCTTTATCAGGTACCTATTTTGTTAATAGTTTTCTGTTTGAATAATATCTTCAAACTTTGGGATGGTGACAAAATCACCTTTTGAAACTTGTATTACATGGTGGCTTGTGTAAAAGGCCCAGTTTTTTGTGGTTGAACATTTTGCTTCTGAGATGTAAATGGAAGAAAGTCTTGTGCTCAGTCACATTGTACATGTTTTTGGTTTTTCTGAGTATCCTTCTTTAGATCTTAATAGGGAAAATACATCCCTCCTGTTGAGGGGTGTTTTGGTTGATGATGTTTTCCTTGCTTTAAACATATAACTGGAAATTTAAGAGAAAACATGTTAGCATGTATCATGAGTAAAGAGAAAACATGTTAGCATATTGCGTATTGGGAGTATTTAATTGTTTTGTTGGTCTATTGGGAATAAGTATCCTGATATATAGTGATCACGATATGCAGCATATTGCCAATGTGGCTGGCAACAAAAACTTAGTGATGCCTGTACCCGCCTTTAATGTCATCAATGGAGGATCACATGCAGGCAACAAACTTGCAATGCAGGTATACCTTCTAATTAAATGATTTATTGTCAGCATTCCTCAAAATTCATATTGCTGATGTGTTTGTGAGCTTTTGTGAATTTCATTATATTTTGTGTTGCAAAATTAATTCCATCACGAATGCGGCAGACACATTACTGTTTCTTAATTTAGCATGCTGGTCTTTGAATGTAGATAATAGACACTGAATTTTTAGTTATCTTATCTTTTCTAATTGCATATAACATTGGTAATGCAGGAGTTCATGATCCTTCCTGTAGGAGCTTCTTCATTTAAAGAGGCCATGAAGATGGGTTCAGAAGTTTACCACCATTTGAAGGTATAGCCATGCTGTTTGGCTTTCATATTTCATGTGTTTTTTATAGCCTAAATGTTGAGCATGAGAGTTATGGAGAGTATGCAAAGAACTCCCTTTCAGCATTTAACCTCAAGGATTCTTCTTAATTGGAAAAATTGTCTACGTTGATGATATGCCAGGCTGTGATTAAGAAGAAGTATGGTCAGGATGCAACAAATGTTGGAGATGAAGGTGGCTTTGCTCCTAATATTCAGGTTTCTTTTTATTAATTTGGTATTTTCCTTATATAAAGAACTCTATGTCTTATAATAATGTAATTTTGGAAGGAAGCTTTATCATTCTTGAAGCTTATTCATTTGATTTATTGGATATCCTTTTACTGAAAAACAGGAGAGCAAAGAAGGGTTAGAACTACTGAAAATTGCCATTGAGAAGGCTGGATACACCGGCAAGGTTAGCATCATTTTCTCTTTTACCTCTTGAAGTTTGCTTTGGTATGATCACATTAGCTGGATATAATCAAACAACACTGTATATGTGTAACTTGGATTGGCAGGTTGTTATTGGCATCGATGTTGCTGCATCTGAGTTTTATGGTCAGGATAAAACATATGATTTGAACTTCAAGGAGGAGGTAGCTATCTAACTTGCCTCACTAATGCCAATGTATTTTTGTGACAAACATTTTTTTTCGATTAGGAAATGGCATTCAATACTATACAATAACCTTGTGTATGCTAGGAGGAGACACAATAATTTCTTGTTGATCGTAATCTATCAAAGGACTAACATCAACTCACTGTATCTGTTATCACTAACTTTAATCTGGACTAACTTAAAGCCTTTGAAACCACATGGACCTTCATGGGGCCCAGGGGCATGCTATTTTTCATAATTCTATTGCTTTTAACTGAGCTCCAAGACTGGCCCAAACCTTTCAAAAAATGCTTGAGTTTCACACATTTTAGATGTGAATGTTGTCAAATTTTTATTCATTTTCTAATTAGTAATTATATATTATTAATATTAATATAATAAAATTATTATGGCTTTCAATTATAGTGTTAGAAATAGATAAGATCCTAAAAGCATAACACTGAACCTACAAAACATTTGGAGTTGATGAAACCCTAAAAAAATTTAAATTCCATGACTATGCTTCACCTAAAATTTATTCAATGGCACAAAGACTAAACTCCATGTAGGTAGCAACTAAACTAAAAAAAGAAAATTGACAAAAAAACAAAGTCGCCATTTGTAAACACGCTGCAGAGTTTTTTTGTAAAAAATAAGTTAATAACCTGCATTTTTTTACCTTCTTTGTTTGTATGAAAAAATGTGTATTTTTGACTCAAAAACCCAGTCAAAGGAAAAATCTTGTGGCACTGGTTTGACCTGGGATGCCCCAACTGACAGGTGCCATTTACTCGCATTCTATTGCTGTTTTTAAATTTTTACTTCTATGCTTAAAACTCACGTGAAAGATAGATGACCAAGATTATGAGGGGGTTTCATATTTCATCAATAATTTTATCTGCTTTGAAAGTCTATGGAAAGGCATTGGCATTATTTTGGCCCTTTAGGGATTGATATGAGAGATATGGCTATATGTCTGATCTAGTATCTATGTGTTTAAGTATATATTGTTTGCTTCCTGTGTATAGTCTAGGTGATCATCACGTAGAAAATTATAAGTTTTTAGAAGGGTTATAAATATTTGCCCGTTAAATATTATTATTTTTATTCAACATAAAGGAGAGTTTTGAATATATACAATTCTCTTAGTTCCATGACCTTGGGCATATGGTGGATGCAGAATAATGACGGTAGCAATAAGATATCAGGATCTGAGCTGATCAAGCTGTATGAATCATTTGTTGACGACTATCCAATTGTATTAATAGAGGATCCATTTGACCAAGATGATTGGGAGCACCATTCTAAATTCACATCTACCATTGGAGAAAAGGTTCAAATTGTTGGGGATGATTTACTGGTGACTAATCCAAAGGTACTTTTTTGGGCAACTTATGTGCTGAGCATTACTCTGCAGATTCTTTTTCATGGATCTACACTAGAGTTACATTATTCACTAAAAATATATTGTCCTTTACTTAGACTGTAAGTATTGATTGATCATTCGGTACTACAATCTTTTTATTCAATTGTCAATTTTCTTGATAAATGGTTATTGAATACTGGAACAGCGTGTTGCAAAGGCAATCAGTGAAAAATCATGCAATGCTCTTTTGTTGAAGGTGAGCTGAGTACCCTTGCCTTCGTACAGTTGGAAATTTGTTGCTGATCTGCAATGTGATGCTTGATTTTTTATCGCAATCATTTTTTGTAGGTGAACCAAATTGGTTCAGTTACTGAGAGTATTGAAGCAGTAAAAATGTCCAAGCAGGCAGGATGGGGAGTAATGACAAGTCATCGCAGGTATTGATTGAAATGTTTTCTAATGTTTTTCGTTTTTGTCCCTTGTGAAATGGCAAATTGCTTCACATATAAAATTTATATTTATGTTAAAAGAATGCTTGTCTGACTGTATGCAGTGGTGAAACTGAAGACACCTTCATTGCAGATCTAGCAGTGGGATTGGCTACGGTAATATGGTCATTTTGCTTTTGCAGTATAGAATCGCATGAGACTCGCAATTTGAAATATGCATGTTTCCATGAAATAACTGTCACGAATGTGGCAAAATTTGCAAATTCTAGATGAAGTTTGATATTTTTTGAGTATGCTACTGGAGAAGGTATATGCATTCAAATCCGACACACCACTCAGCTAAGATAAATTTCCTAGTTTTCAAAGTAACTATTATATTTGTGTTTTCAGGGACAAATAAAGACTGGAGCTCCATGTCGATCTGAGCGACTTGCAAAATATAATCAGGTGCTTATGCTTGAATATGTAAAAGCTAACAAAAGTCAGATTAACAGGTGCATTTTTATCGTATCATTGTGGCATCTGTATTTAGCTAACTTTTGTGCTGTTTCTTTTGTAGCTTTTACGTATTGAGGAGGAATTGGGGTCAGCTGCTGTCTATGCAGGTGCAAATTTCCGCAAACCTTGCGAGCCATACTAAAACAAGGAACGCAATATACAATCAGCATCCTTGAAAGTTTTGTTGAGTAATATGAGAGTGTTTCACAATAACCAAGCTGCATTAGGTTTGAATAAAAGGGCAGCAGATGAATGTCTTAATACCACTGTTTGTATTGTTCTTCATATGTGAAGTGGGAATATGTTACCCAAAATTTCCCCCCCAACCTTTCAAGTGGGTCTCTAGCTTTGCTGCTAAAACATTTTCGAAATTAATTTACTTGTATTAGAAATTGTAGTGAATACAGAACTCTGGATTTGCTAGTGGTAATATTTATTGGAGTATTATTTTTCTCTGGAGTTTTAGTTTGTTGGCTTTTACAGAAGGGAATTTAACTTAAGGGGATTTTAACGTATTGGAAATCTAGATTTAGTGAAATTTGTGCTTACAAATGATTTTTGGTCTCTTGGATTTTGAACTCATATGATCTCTGACGTATAATAAGACAATGTAGGAGTTTTAGCAAACATAAAAAAAGGGATAGAATGCAAAAAATATGGATGGCAATGAGCAATGCTTCCTTGTGTTGCATTTTTCTTCTGAATTTTCAATGTTGGTCAATAGCTGGTTTTTTGAAACTTTTTGTTTTCTAGTGGTGAGTTTAGAACAAATGGGAAGAAAGGATATTTTTTATTGCAAAGAAAATGCAATTGAAATTTAATTTCTAACTCTGTTGCATATGCTATGCTGAAGAATGGTGTAATATTTTTTATTTTAAGGAGCTCTCATCTCTGCTCTGCAATCTTTCATTCTGAACATGTGAATTAATCAAATTAAATATGACATTTCTAAAGCCGGAATTCCTCTAAACTAGGCTAGTAAACACTGTACAAACATTGAAGGTTGCTTAAAAGTCTCCTCATATGATTTGCCGGAATTCCTCTAAACTAGGCTAGTAGAAAGATTGTTTATTGAAGGTTACTTAAAAGTCTCCTCATATGATTTGCCAGGATGGGCACGAGTCTCTGCACATTAATTGTCAGAATAGCTATGACAAGACCTCTAACGAGTGTGAAATGCCAATGTTTCCATTGTTTTTATTAATTTTTATTAATCGCCAAATTCTAAATCTCTTGTACCCCCTGTTCATCCCCATCTTGGAGATTCTACGTTTGTTGTTTTGTTGCAAGTGCAATTTAAAGTTAGCTTTCATATCCTCTAATTTTAGTTATAATTTTTTAGTAAGTTTTTTTTTCTTGGGCCGTCAACCACTAAAGTACGAAATATAGTATAGAATGGTCATGCCACCACCCAACTAAAACAAATCCTGTGAGAGGCCTTATAAATCTAGACTATAAACTGTCATCTAACCCTATAAAAGCCGAAACATATAAGAGACATTATCAGAAAACCTATCGACTTAAGGATGGCAACACAAAAAATGGATAGAAGGAAGCCAACAATCCTAGGGATTGGCAATACCCAGTCACAATACCTGCAGCAGAATCCACAGCAGCAGCAAGAGAAACCGAACATTTATTCTTCACTGCCATCTCCCAAAAACATAGGACGCGCACGTACTTTACATTCTCCCAAATAGCGTACATGAATGCAATGAATGATTTCCCTCTTTGGGATCTTATCAGGAGCCAGTATTATTATACTTTCTCCTCCCTTTGTTTTCTATGTTGGTTACTACGTAGAGTGATTTTGATGTAGATCATAAATGGTAATTTGAGCCATTGAGCTATTGATAATGTGCTTGCTGTTAGAAATGCAACTTTTGACATTGAAATAGGAAGTTTTTATTTTGGTTGTGTAAATTTCTTAAATGGAATTGAGCAGATTCAAAAACGTTTGATAACCTACATTTAAAATATCATATAAATATTTCTTTTCAATTTTTAATAATTCAAACCCATCGTATTTTTATAAAATAATAATAACAGTATTTATATTTCAAAAATACAAGCTGATTAATATTGGTAACTAAAGGCACCGCATTATTACGTGTAATACGGGTCAACGCCTATCTATATAAAATGTTGGATACAGACGCTAAAACGTGTACAATATTTCGAAGATCGGAGGTTAGTTAATTCATTTTCAAGTTTCAAGTTTATAGTAAGAAAGAAGCGCGGCATTAAGGTATTATAAAATAGTTTAGGAAACTCAGCTTTTTGCGATTTAAATTTTATTTTTGAGAATAAAACTACAAATTATGTTCAACACGAGTGTGAAACCAGTGGATTGTGTATTCAGAACACCTACCAAAGATTGTGTAAAAAAAAGGGTAAAAAGTGAAGATTATGTGGTAAGATGGTCTACCTGGGAAACAATAAATAGAAAAAAAGTGCAACTGTAAGCAAAGCTGCAAAATAGCTGAGTAATGATCTGTAGTCCATTATTAAATATGGAAAATGCATGTGGTTTTTTTTATTAATATTGAATAATGCTGAAATAAAAGTTACAAATAAAATGTATAACAGTCTAACAAAGGAATTGAGAAGAAAAGGACAATTAGAATGAATGGTGATTGCAAATGAAACATACAAACTCAGGTAAGATAAAACAACAATAACTCAGCTGAGGAATTACAGTCAACAGTACAGAATTTGGCTCCAGTGATGAAACTCAACTATGAGAAAACAATAACAAAAATCAGTTAATAGTTGCGACCAACATTACAACAATAACGCTTGTTGATATCACAATTTTTGAGCCTCATCTTTCAATTACGTGGAAAACACATTATACTTGAAATTTAAACAAGCTTTGGAGGTGTCTATAACAATGAATGTCCCTTTCATGAAGTTGCAGAAAGTGATATTTGACCTCTTCCAAAAACTTACTGTATTTAACATCCTCTTTTAGCTGAAAACACAAAAGACAAATAATCTAAAAAACACAAAAAGACAAATAATCTAAAAAAACACAAAAAGACAAATAATTTAAAAACTTTGAAAGTGATCACTAATAATCCAAACACCTTTCAATAGCACAAACAAATTTAGTAGATAAACTCAATAAAAATTAAGCAAAAGAACATGACAATGAGTACAAAAATGGATCATACGGGTAAAGTATATGTAGCATTATCATGGCGAAGGAAGTGTCTGGCATAAGCGTAATAAACTTGAACATGAAAAATTTGAGATAGAAATCAGCAAATCAAACTTGTGCATTATTGAGATACTTTTATGTGATAAATGTGCCATATGAAATGGAAGATGAAAGATGCCCCTTCTTGCTCCACAATTTTAGCAATCACGAGTGCATGTAACTTGCAAAAAGCGAACAATTACCTTCCAGGTGGAAAGAACGAGTGAAACACAGAAAAATCATAATCAGAATATATTAAGTAAAATAAAAAATGCAAATAAGTTTTATGGCGAAGAGAACTACGAGATGTAACACCTTTCTCTTTGTATATAAAGGTGTCGTGTAGTGGCGGTACTTCTGGAGAACTCACATTTTCTTTTGCTTGAGAGGTAGTTTGATATTTATCTTTTGGGGGCATTTATCTCGCTTTGATTCTCAATATGCATTTCTAAAAGCATACCGTTATATATTGACCCATTGATGTGTACTGTGTACTTGTATGTAGAATTTTCCTTTCTCTTCGTATTGTGTATCACACAATGTGTTGGATGTAGATGGTTTGTGCTCCCATAATTTCTGTTTGATTTATCACTAGTCTTGGATGAATTCTCTTTATCACACTGAGGAGGTAAAAAACATGTGCAAAATCATTAATATCTTCAACTTGTGCAAACCTTGTTAATATTTTGAATCTTGAATTTTATGTTTGAATCACATATATCTACCAATAGTAGTATGTCCATGTATATTATGATAATCACAAAAGTAATAAGTAATATGAATTGTGTTGAAGTGAACAACCCAAGGTCTTTAATCTGCAACACCAAATAACCTCCACAAGAGATAGAGAGAAGCAACAATGGAAGATGCTATTCCACCAAACAAGGATTGCAATATGATACAATATGATCAATGCAATACAATACAATACAAAATATGCTAGAGATGCCTTGCTTATAAAGACAAGGATGAGAGGTAGGATAAGACAAGATCATGACAAGTGTCTTAATCCTATCACATGAGACAACTAATTCATAACTACCTAGGAAAGTGTAAAGTCTAAATAAGACAACTAAGACTTCTAGAAGATACAACTAATATCCTAAATAAACTTAACATGTGAATTAAGTCCCCTAAGTCCCTAGTAAAGGAATAAACTAGGTACAAGACTTATTCACACCAACAAATTGACATATGTCTTGATGTATCAATGAATTTGCTAAAATTTGTTTTAATATCAATGTGGAAGATCTCTTAATCTAGTGAACTTTCTTTGATGCTTGAATTGTGGTGGAATGACGTGTTCATGTTAAATAGTGCAAAAATTGCATAACTTTATTTTCATATTATTGCTCTTCTTAAATGGTATTGTACATACTCACTTGATACTAATAGATTAGTCATATGATCTTGCAAAGACTCATTATGAGAAAAAATGAAATGTTATATGAAAGCACATATAAGATCAATAAATCAATGAATGAAGAATAAGAATCATGATGCAAATTATATCTTATTGGAAGCCACATCAATTAAATTTCTATAAATGTAGGCACTATAAACATTTCATCATTGATATAAGCATAATAGATGTGATATTTTTTTCAAATGTAAATATGCACCTTATTGATAACCATTTCTATGATCATTAAAGCCATCAACCCATGTATCTCTAATAATATGAACACTACTAATTTGCAACATCATGTAATAAAAAAAATCACTACCATCAATCAAATAAGCATATGAAAGGTCTTCATTAGATAAATAATCAAGAGACAATGAAGGAGCATCCATATCATTAGTTGTAAGCTTATCATTATATGTGTCATAAGCCCCAAATTAATCCATATATGTTTGGGATAAAGTATTAAATATAGATAATAGAGGATAAAAAATAATGTGTGCATAAGAAACACAAACTATACTATCATCACATAATAAAGCACCAATGATATTTAAGGTGAGGCATCAACCATATCAGTAGAAGATAAATAATACACACTATCATGTAAGGACACATCAATAGTGTTAGAAAAAATACAATCATCATAAATCTCATCAATAGGATAATGATCATAGACAAGCCCAAATCAACAAATACATTACTAGACTCCTCAAGGAAATGTGTAGAAAAAGACACATGTAAGAGAACCTATAAATGCAAGAGGAGAATGATCATGATATATGAGGAGAATGATCATGATATCTAAAAATAATACTCATCAGGTACTCTTGGCCTCTTTGCTAGATTGTGTCAATTTTTGTGTGCTTTTGTTGATGGGATCATGTTTGGATTGACAAGCTAGGTGTTTTTATGTTATAAGTCTTGCAAAAGTCTTATACACTTATGCATAAAACCTCTTTATTTATCACTTTCTATTTTTCTCTATTCCTTTACTAATTTATAATAACTAGTGAAGACACAACTTAAATCATATGTTTGAATTTTGTCTTTGTTGTTTACATCTTAGCCAATGTGACATATTGCTCCCCATATAAGTGCTTTCATAAAATTTGTTCAAATTAAGGAAGATCCTATCACACAACATAAAGGTTCAGTCAAAACAAGCTACCCAAAATGAAGAACACATGATTGATGGTGAAATCAATCAATTGATTTTATTATTATTGATGAAAGACTACAAATTTAATACTTAACCAAAAAATTCACTCTTAACCCCTTTTTGGTGACTAAAGTCCCTATCTATGTACATTGCTTAACCATTTATATAGTTTCACAAGAGATTTTGGTGGCAAAATCCCATCAACTATCCTTAGTGTAGCTCTTCCTAATATTGAAATCTACCAATTCAGCCTAATGCATTAAAGAGAAAAATATATCATTGATCCAAGAAAATCTAGTAGTTAAGAATGATTGGACAATTCACTGTCATCCATATTGACCATTTTGACATGCAACTCAATAGAAAACTATAACCCTCCCCATGTTGCCACATGGACATCATGCCAATCACTCCATAGCCTAAGATTGTGTGACCCAAGGAATGCATGATCTTCTTTACAACCTAGCACATGCCATACACTTTTTCCTTTTTGTGCACTACTACATTGCTCACTATCTACCAGGTGCGAAACTCCCAAAAATTGTAAGAATCGGTCTTTGCACTTGGATTCCCCTGCATCAAACACCCTAGGTATAAAACAATTGACCACAAGCCTTTTCTCATGCATGACCTATTGGTTTTTCTATTACCATGTTGTACATGACAAATTCTGATTCATTGAACCACATCACATCCTCATTTCCTTAGCCCCTCCACTTGAATAGGTACTCCTTTCTCACATCTTAATTCTTGTATCCAAGACTTGTTTTGTCTTCTTGTGCCCTTTCTAATAGTTCATGCCTCATCCATTGTTCATTTTTATACTCCTTTATTTGTGCTATTATTTTTGTCTTTCATAGGGGTATAGGTCTATGACATTGAAGATGGGTGATATGTTGATCCCCTTTGATACATCTATCATATACATTTGTCAAATTTGCACAATATCTTACATGGATCAATCGTCTTCCACTCCAACTTGTTATGTGTTCCCCTTAGGGAACCTCTTCTTGCATAGATGCATACCATTGCATATCATCATATTTGTGTGAACTTGCCCTTTCCTTGCATTGTGCTCTACAATCTTCATGACAACCACTTTTTTTCCTTCAACTTGTAATGGTAGGCTTCTTTTGTTGACCTAGGGGTTAACATGTTGAACTTATGCTTAATGGATACATGTAATCCATTCACATATCATGTGAATTTCTACATGCCTTCTTCATCATGCTTCACATGGATGGCCAATCAATAAATCTCCTTGGTGTAGTGCTACATGCTCATCTCTTTTTGTTGTAGGTTTGGGAGCTTCTTGAATAGAATCATGTCATAGTCTACATGTAGGAACTTTTCCTTTAGCTTGGTGACCATCTTGCCCCATCAAGGAAAACTTTAGTGGAAAATCTTTGCCAATTGGTGAATTCTAGAAATCAGCCAAGTCGAAATTGGCGAATTAATCACACCCAATAGGGTGTCCAAATCACCTGGATTTTATGAATTATCGGTCCAATGCATGTCCATTTGCCAATGATTTTTTTATGAGGCATATTTAAGCAACAAATTCGCCATAATAAACTACGCGTTTCAAATGGACCGATTAATATTTTTGCTTGGAATCATGGAAGCATGTAATAAAACACCTACATATTCGCCAATACTATTAAAACAACATTTTATCAGGACCCATTTCGCCAATAAAATTTTACAAATAGTTTATTGTGAAGAGCCATTTTTCCAATCAAAATTTATAAATGGTTGCTTATGAGGACCTATTTTGCCAATAACATTAAAAAATAATTACATTGGAGGACACATTTCGCCTTGAAAATTACAACGTATTGTTGTATAAGCACACGAGATTCACCAAATTTTTAATATACCATTTAAAAATCTTGTGGAATTTTCCAAATATGGATTGATATAAATATAATCAAAACTGTCATTTATTATTACACATTTTGTTCAGTTCTGAGGTTCTCGATTCAGAAGTCAGCGAAAGTCGAAAATGTAGACTTAAAGGTGAGTGATCATTTCTTCATAGTGTTATTAGTTATAAGATTTCTTTATCTCTTTTCCATTTTTGCTTCAACCTTAAAGATGATATTGAGTAGCGAATGGGATCTATATTCTTTGTCCTTCTTAAACAAGAAATTTTTTTCTAGCTTTTATTCGAAGTGAGAGATCAATATGTCAAGCAACAAGGGTAAGACTCTTTAGGGTGGTGAAGGGACTCAAAGGCCATCAAAACGCCAAAAATGTAGAGGTACCATACAATCTTACTTTGGAATTGGCAATGCTTCTGATCCATCAGATCAAGATGGAGCTACATCATCAACTCTTCCACCAAATATTAATGAAGAAGGCATTCACAATACCTCACCGCCACCCGAAGGTCAAAGTGAGATTGTCATTGAGTTAAATCAAAATGTATCAAATGAGGATGGCAATACCATAGAAAATGTTCCAAGGGATACCCTGGTTAGCCAGAATGAAATAATTGACTTGGATCAGGATGATGTTGGTAGCAAGAAAAGAAAAGGTAAATAAAAATTGGGGCGTGAGTGGGAAATGACAAGGAATCTTCAACTTGCTTGGTTGTCAAAGTACCCATTCATTGTACCAGTGGGGAAAGAAAATGACATTGAAAGTGCAACATGTGTACGATTTGTAGTTGGAAATGTAGAAGAGAGAAGTTGCAGCTGAAGCTTGACACTATAGAAAAGCATATTGGTAAAGTTTATGAAAAATAAATCATAGACGGAAAGGAACAATCAGTCGTACGATGCAAATCAAAGGAAGAATATCTTCATGTTAAGTATGCTAAGGAATATGAAGAGCATAAGCAAAGAATGTCAAAGCTTGTTACATGTCAAGTTACACTTGAGGCTCAATTTGGAAAAGCAATGGAAGGAGCAAATCTTTCAAAAACTGTTCAGATGAGTGTTGTTTTTCATATTTTGTCCAGAGAGCATCCTATGATAGACTACCCAAAATATTCTTGTTTATTATCTTTTTTGGGTGTTCCTCACTTTCCTTTCTCACATTGGTTAGTAAACATCGGATGGGAAAGGGAAAACTATCTTGCTGCAGTTGAAAAGCAAGATTTAAAGGAGAAAGTAAAAAAGTCAAACTTCATTGCATTATCTTTAGATGAAGTTACTGCGGTAGAAAATACTTCTTGGGTCTGTATGCATTTGTATACTGTAAAACATGTTCAACAAGCTCATCTTCTCTGTGTTCCTAAAATGAAGGACAGTTCAACATCGCAAAATCTATTTGAACTAGTCAAGAAATATTTGAATGAAATTGTAGGTATGGATGAGTTGACAATTGCCAAAAAGTTGGTGTGTGTAGGAGTTGATCGAGCTGCAGTGATGCAAGGTCAAAGGAGTGGCGTTTGCACAAAGTTACAAACTACTCGTGCACCATACATGCTTGACATTCATTGCATGGCCCACATAATGAATTTAGCATTCAAAATTGTAAGCAAGTTTCCTACAGTATCAAAAGTTGAAAATCTAGTCCGCGAGCTCAACACATACTTCTACCGAAGTCCCAAACATTTCGTAGAATTTCAAAATTTTGCTGAGGGAATAATAGCAGGAAACAAGCTTCTCAAGGATGTCAATACTAAATGGATCTCCCTGCATGGACCAACACAATGAGTTCTTTCAGAATATCAATCCTTGGTTGAAGTAATGTACAAGCATCGTAGCACAATAGGAAAAGCTCTTGACCTCTTCTATAGGTAAAGAGATATAGAGACACTTTTGACTTTAGCTAGTCTTCTCCCCATGTTGAATGAAATGAACAATCTTGTGAAGAAAGCCGAAGACAATGCATATTAATGAATATGCCAAACTATGTAAACATACATGCTTGGCCCTCGATCATCTATATCTAGATCTAACACAAGAGAGTCCAAATTATTTCATGTGGCAGAAAATCACTGATTTGAATATTCCTGATAATTATTTATAGTTTAATGCAAGCAGGCATTTATGTATCTGTGTATGCAGACATGAGATACCAATGTACCATTGTACGACATGCAGGTGCTCTAGCAAAAAAGTACCTATTAAAGAGGAAGATTTTAATGACATTGTTAAATATGTTAGTGATAATTTGAAGGAAATTGCAAAATCTCTTTCCTTGGAGATTCATGAAAGATTCCATCAACATGAAATACTTGAAGCCATGGGTATTGTGTATCCTCAATTATGGGTAAACCGAGATAGCCCAAAATATTTTCATGATCAAGTAAATATCTTGATTGAACAATTTTCAAAAAGTGTAAAATACAATGAGCAGACAATAGAAGGAATTTTAAATAAAGATAAGCTTAGACAACAATGTGAGAATTTTGTAGTAGCTATGAGGGACCAATATAATTCCATGGGAATGGAGAAGGCCTTTGAACCAGGATCAATAACAGAGGTTTGGACAAACTTAGGTTAGAGTGAAATATTGCGTGATATGATATCAAAATATTTCAAACTTGTTGATTTATGTCAAACAATGATATTGGGGTCAGTTGAGGACGAGAGAGTTTTCAATTCATTGGAATTTTTGAAATCAAAGTGAAGAAACAAACTAGACAAGAATTTGGAAAATTGCTTGAGGATGAAAGGAACTACATACAATGTCAAAAAAATTCCTTTTGAAAGGGCACTCACAATCTAGAGGTCCACATGTGAACTTGAAGAGGGACCGGGTTGTGCAACTGATCTATTTAGGATCTAGGACAAATTGCTTACATAATGCTTAATGTAAATGTTAACTTAATACAATGCTTAAATGAACAAATTAACATAACATGATTGCCAAGATAATGAATTGAAAAGAAAGAGAGAAGATAAAGAGGAGAACAAATGCAATTGATAACGGAGTTTGTCCCTAAGGACTACGTCTCCGGGCCCCTCTCCAACGGAGTGACCGATCTGATTATACTCCAAAAATAGTTACAATTGCTTCAAGACTATCTCCCTTAAGCACAACAGCATGACGTTCCTCTGATGTGCGGAAATGTCTTCGATATCTCCCAAGCATTCTCCTGTTCTCACCACCTGGACTTGCCAAAAGAAAGGCCAACTACCTCCTTTTATACATAAAATAATCCCAAATAGGCCTAACCACTTGATTAAATGCATAACTCCCCTTATGCTACGTTTAGGAGTCGTTCCTAACCCCCTTTGTCATTTACATAGAAAGGAAGGAGGTTAGGATTAACCTTAACCTTGATTTGGCAACATTCAGGCTTACCATCCTTTAACAAAATTAAACAAACTCCTTATATATTTCAGAGTAAGTTGGTGGTCTAATGGTGGCTTATATTTTTGGTTAGCCATGTGGTCGGGGGTTCAAACCCGACCGGCCACGTTTTAAAACAAACACCAAAATTTCTGTCAACAAAACAAACCCGCTATAACCGTATATTGAGCGAGCGGTGGCCAGTGCAATGGTGGAGGATTCGGTTATTCAGGCGGAGATCACGGGGTCGAGCCCCACCAACATTTTGTTAAAACAAACAAACGACCTTGCCGACCTCTGACAGTTGGCATGACACATGTCAGGCTCCCATTCGCCGAGGATGCTGACAAGGAAACTGACATGTACGATGACAAAGAAAATCATATGCTGAATAGACTGCCACTTGTGATGCCTGTGTTGTACGGCTGGACACGTGTCGCTCTGTGATTGGTCCGTACAAGATGACTCAACTGCCACGTGTCACGTTGGGATTTTTCCATGTCATTATCCGTACAGTACAGACTGGCACGTCAGCATTATGACGTCATTAGTTGTACCCTCAAGTCAACTGAACTTTGACTGCTTGTAACTCGAGCATACGATGTCAGATTTCGACAAAATGAGCGTTGCCAGAATCGTCTCGACAAGCCCTTCGATTTGACGCCACTTCTGTCGATTTCCAAGATCATTTTTTTTTTTGCTTCCTAGATGACCCACGATAGCAGTTTGACTAGTGGTAGCAAAGCAGACTCCTTTTACGCTCCCGTTCAAGTTAGCGTTGGAGTCGGAACCGAACTCTTTCGATGGTGTAAATTACGGGTATTGGAACTACTTCCAAATTTTACTAAATATACAGTTCCAGGGCCTCCCACTAGAGAGCTTGGACCTCAGAAAGCTTGATTATTGGGAAGTGAGGGTAAAGTTCCCTCGCTTTACCAATCTCCATCCATCTTGCTTTGCTTGGTTATCCACGCTAGGCCCTTTGGGGTACTCAACGTAATACTATCTTCATTTGATTCGACATTTTTGTGCGATGACATCTTTGGCAGCTTCGACATGTACTGCGGTGAAAGGTCCAGTGATGGAACTGATAATACGTGGCTTCATCCGGTATGTTGGAGGCTCATACAGTTTCAAATTCTCAACATTGACAACTAAGTAAATATGCATGTATGGAGGAAGATTGAGGCGGAAGGCATTGGTACCAATCTTCTCAAGGATCTCAAAAGGACCATACCTGATTGGCTTAAGCTTTTTACCTTCACCTTGCATCCTTTCCTTGCTGATGTGTAACCAAACTCTATCTCCAACCTAAAAATGATGATCAGTGTGATGCTTGTCATGGCAAACCTTATATTTTGCTTGGCTCTGTTCCAACCGTGCTTCCACTGCCTGATGAATTGCTTGAACTTTCTGGATGAACTTCAAAGCCTTCTCTGCATCATGGCGTCCATCTTCAACATCATCTCCCAAAGAAAAATCCGCCGATCTTGGGCACACTTAAGCATGTCTCAAGGGAGACCTCTTAGTAGAGAGTGTGTTGCATGGTTGGCCAGGAATGTTGCGCATAATGAAGACTCTCATCCCTTGGGATTCGCCTACTTGCGGTAACCTTTGAGTAGATGCACAATCACCATTTTAACCACCGATACGTCTATGATGGGATGGAGGGCATACTCTTCTTTGAGTCATGAGTCCCCACAAAGTGACCTGATTCCCAAAGAATGAGAAATTCTGGTGATACAATGATGAGTAACCCAAAATGGACTATTTCATAAATTGAAAGTACACATCCCGAAGTACGTTAGTTCAGCCGGTGACTGTTTCTTACAAGGCATCAAAATACGCATTTCTGGCGGCCCGATCCAACTACTACATACAAATCTAATCCATGTCCTTCCTAGAACCCTTAGGTAACCTTCAACAAAGTCAGTGACACACTTTCCCATGGACGAGAAGGTATAGGTAGAGGCGTGTACAGCCCCAATTTCCTATTACTAGGCTTACTAGTTGCACACATAACCCAACCTCTAATATACTTAGTTACAGTTTCTTGCATATGGGGCCAATAACAATATTTTTGCAGCTGAGTCAATGTTTTGTTTACCCCAAAGTGTCCTGCAATCAATGAGGTATGTGCTTCTCTGATAACTTGTGCTTGTTCATCCCTTGGAACACATAATTTTCCCAAGTGATATAATAGTTTATCCTGCACATAATAATCTTTCTCTTCTACATGTTTACCTTTCATTAAAGCAACATAGATATCCTTAAAGTTCTCATCATTAGCATATTGTTCCTGAAAACTTTCATGAACCATAGAACTATTCTGAAGGATTATCAAAGCATTCATCATAGGAGGTCTAGAGAGCATGTCTGCTACTTTGTTATGGGTACCTTTCTTATACTTAATAACCAAATGAAACTGTTGTAGAAAACCCATCCACCAAAAGTGCCTACTTTGTTGCAGTTTAGTTTGTGAGTGCAAATACTGAAGTGGCTGGTGATCAGTGTGGATTATAGTTTCTTTCCCCATTATGTAATGTTTCCATTTCTTAACACTATAAACTAAAGCATAAAGTTCTTTATCATAAGTAGGATAGTTACTTACTACTCCTGAAAAAGTTTCAGAGTGGTAGCAAATTGGTTTACCTCCTTGCATGAGTACTGCTCCCATGGAAAATCTACTCGCATCTGTCTCGATCTCAAATGGTTGATGTAGATCTGGTAAGGCCAGAACTAGTGCGGTGCTCAACTTTCCCTTCAAAGTGTCGAAAGCCTTTTGTTGTGGACCTCCCCACTGAAAAATTGCTCTTGTACTAGTTAATGCATGTAATGGTGATTCTATATAAGAGAAATTTGCAATAAACTTCCTATAGTACTGAACTGCACCTAGGAAACTTCTGACCTCTGTGGTAGCTTTAGGCAGGTTTACAATAACCGACCTTAAGCGGGGTCTACTTTCAATTGACCACCCCCCTCTGACATAGCCTAGTACACTGGATAATGTTAGCAAATTCACATTTAGACATCTTTACATACTATAGTTTTTCTTTCTCAATACATGAAGACTTTCTTTACATGACTTACATGATGCTTCCAAGTTTGGTAGAATCTGAGAATATCATCTAGATAGAGTATGACAAAATCATCAATAAAAGGTGAAAGACATCATTCGCTGACTCTCATAAAGGTAGTTGGTGCATTACACAAAGCCCAAAGGCATAACCAGCCACTCAAAATAGGTCCACATTTTTTGTCTTAATCATGATCTTCAAATGTCATCATACTGCAATTCTTATCGATGATAACGCATGGCATTAACACAGTGAGTAAACTACATGTTTTAATTGATCAAGTAAATCATCTATTCTGGGAAGAGGATACCTGTTCTTTACCGTTATCTTGTTCAAGGCACGGTAGTCGATGCACATCCTCCAAGTTCCATCTTTCTTTGGAACCAAGACAATTGGAGAACCACAAGGAGATGTACTAGGACAAATAACTCCTTTTTCCACCAACTCTTGAACCTGCTTTTTAATTTCCTCATTCTGCATAACAGATAAATGGTACATGCCGATATTAGGAAGTGGCACATCCTACTGTAACTGGATTTCATGTTGTATCTCTCTCTTGGGTGGTAACCCCTTCGGTTCCTGAAACATGTCATGATAAGTAGAAATAATTTTGACCATTTCAGCTTTATGTTTTGGGTCACACCCCTTGAAGGCCTCAGATTTATCATCTTCTTTGGCTTTTACAAGCATTAATACAAAGTTCTTACTTGAGTTGACCAACCTCTTCATTTGACTAGCATTAGTGTGAAGTTAGTCTTCACCTTGTATTGCCCGTTACAATGTATTCTACCCCATCTTTAAAAGATGATTCTCCCCTATATAAAGATTGCTTTCTATCCAAAGATAAGGGACTTTGGCTTACAGCCACAGATATCAAGGAACTTATCTACTTCTACCTCATCAACAAAGTTTGCAATGATAGCAAATCTCAATTTACACTATTTAGTTACTTGCAATTGTGCATCATTGCAAACCCATCCAAGTGGATATGGCTTTGGATGAGGTGTTGTAGCCAAATTTAATTTCTTTACCACTTCCTCAGATATTAAGTTGACTTGGGAACCTGTATCAAACAATGTATCAACCTTAGTGTGTTTTGTTACAACACGAATGTGAAACAATTCATTTCTTTGCTTATCAACCTTAGGAGAAGATTCTTTACTTGTACTTGCACTGGCATTAGAAAAACTTGCATTAGAAGAGAGAGATATACCTTTCCCTTTACCTTGGATTCCGGCAGCAACAATCTTTGTCTCATCTCTGGAGTCAGAACCAAGATCCTGTTGAATCACTGCAGTAGTCTTTTTCTTTCCTTTATTACCTCCATATCTTTTCGGCCTCAAATCAGGATGAAGCTTCCAACATCTTGAATCATCATGCCCCTCTTTCTTGCAATGTGAGCATGTGGGTTTCTCACCCTCTTTCTTAGCTGTAGCTGTCTTCTTCCCTTTGCCTTTATCTTTGTCTTTGTCTTTCCCTTTAGACTTACCCTCGAACTTAGATGGCTTCTTGGAAAAGTTATCACTAAAAGTGTTCTTACCCCTTGACTCTAAATGAGTAGCTTCAACAGACACCTCATCTAGATTGTTGGGACTCAACATCAAAATAGTGTGCCTAAGGTAAGAATGCAAACCACCTATGTACTTAAGTAATGTGTCTTGAGTATACAAGGGAACATTTAAAGCAATAGCCCATTTTCTAAACTCATGAGTATAATCTTGGACAGACTGCCCCTTACCTTGCCTAAAGGTTTACCAATTCATGGTTAACTGTTACATGTAACCTAAAGGATAGAATTGTTTCCTAAGGGCAGCAACAAACTCCATCCAAGACATATTAACATGACCATGGCGAGCAATTTCTTCCCCGAGTCTTACTCTCCCACCAGGTGAGAGTTGTACCTCCCAACTGGAGAGTGGCTAATTGGATCCTAGAAGCATCTTCTACTAGGCCTTGAATCCTACAGTACACTTCTACTTGCTGGACCCAATCATCTAACTTCTCAGCATTTAACTCCCCATAGTACTTAGGTAACTCAATTTTTACATCCAACTTAATAACAAGCTTAGACTTGCTCTTAAATGGATTTACATTAGAAGAAGGAGAAGGAGAAGGAGGAGAAGGGGAGGAGAAGAAGAGGGAGAAGATGGAAGAGAAGGAGTTTCTGGAGTTTTCTCCTTTGTGTCTTTCTGATCTTCCTGCTTCTTGTGCTTCAAAGAACCTCCCTTTTCGCTCTTCTTCTTTTCTGCATAAAGTTCATCCACCATCACCTTCATATCCAGAAATAGCTTCTGGAAATCCTTCTCACTGAGCTCTAAACTTTGTTCACCTTCTTTTCCTTCCATCTGTGACGGTCGATTAGCTCTTCGTCTTTTGATCTCAGGATTATATTCTTCAAGCTCTCCTTCGCCTCGTTGAAACCTGGATCTCGTTAGCATTCAATTTTTGCAATACTAGCCACACACAAAGCTCTGATACCAACTTGATCTATTTAGGATCTAGGACAAATTGCTTACAGAATGCTTAACATAAATGTTAACTTAATACAATGCTTAAATGAACAAATTAACATAACATGATTGCAAAGATAATGAACTGAAAAGAAAGAGAGAAGATAAAGAGGAGAACAAACACAATTGATAACGGAGTTTGTCCCTAACGACTACGTCTCTGGGCCCCTCTCCAATGGAGTGACCAATCCGATTATACTCCAAAAATAGTTACAATTGCTTCAAGACTATCTCCCCTAAGCACAACAGCATGACGTTCCTCTGAAGTGCAGAAATGTCTTCTATATCTCCCAAGCATTCTCCCGTTCTCACCACCTGGACTTGCCAAAAGAAAGGCCCACTACCTCCTTTTATACATAAAATAATCCCAAATAGGCCTAACCACTTGATTAAATGCATAACTCCCCTTATGCTATGTTTAGGATTCGTTCCTAACCCCCTTTGTCATTTACATAGAAAGGGAGGAGGTTAGGATTAACCATAACCTTGATTTGGCAACATTCAGGCTTACCATCCTTTAACAAAATTAAACAAACTCCTTATATATTTCAGAGTAAGTTGGTGGTCTAATGGTGGCTTATATTTTTGGTTAGCCATGTGGTCGGGGGTTCAAACCCTACCGGCCACGTTTTAAAACAAACACCAAAATTTCTGTCAACAAAACAAACCTGCTATAACCGTATATTGAGCAAGCGGTGGCCGGTGCAACGATGGAGGATTCGGTTGTTTGGGAAAAGATCACGGGGTCGAGCCCCACCAACATTTTGTTAAAACAAACAAATGACCTCACCGACCTCCGACAGTTGGCATGACACATGTCGGGCTCCCATTCGCCGAGGATGCTGACGAGGAAACTGACGTGTACGATGACAAAGCAAATCATATGCTGATTGGACTACCACTTGTGATGCCTGTGTTGTACAGATGGAAACGTGTCACTCTGTGATTGATTCATACAAGATGACTCAACTGCCACATGTCAAGCTGGGATTTGTCCATGTCATTATCCATACAGTACAGACTGGAACGTCAGCATGATGATGTCATTAGTTGTACCCTCAAGTCAACCGAACTTTGACTACTTGTAACTCGAGCATACGATGTTGGATTTTGATGAAACAAGAATTCCCAGAATCATCTCGATGAGCCCTTTGATTTGATGCCGCTTCCATCAATTTTTGAGATGATCATTTTTTTTGCCTTCTGGATGACCCCTGATGACAGTTTGACTAGAAGTTTGATTGGTCATAACTTGAGCAAACGAACTCCTTTTCGCTCTGTTTAAGTTGCGTTGGAATCAGGACACCGAACTCTTTTTGATGGTGCTGAATTCTAGAGTATTGGAGACACTTCAAATTTCACTGAAAAATGTCCCCTGGATCAACAACACTCCAATTCCAAATGCTAGTAATGGTGGAACTGGTAGTGGTAGTGGGACAAATGATAGTGACACAATGAATGTTGAATTTGAGATGCATTCCGAAGAAAATGAAGAGCAGACTCAGAATCAAGACAACTCTTTTACTTTATCTCAAGTTGAACGTTAGTTTGAGGACCCTGACTCCATTTGGGAAATGAAAGTGAATTAGCAGCTTTTAGGTATTTATACTACACTTCATGAATTAGTTTCCATTGTTCCAAACTGTACTTGATGATATTTTATATTGTATTCTACGAAATTGTGAGTCATTGCACTTCATGATATTTTATTATATATTGCACTTCATGAATCATATTCCAAACTTTAGTTGATGATATTTTATATTGTATTCCACGAAATTGTGATATTTTATATTTTATAATGTATTCCATGGTATTGAATTTGATATGTGATTCTGCATCATTTTTAAAGAACAACACTTATCACATTGCTTATAAATTTCTATTGCATTGACATTCACACAATCTTTGATAAATAAATGAAAGGAATATTAATCCACTCCTTGAACAAAAGCTAGCAGTTCAACATCCATAACTTATAAATAATCGTTGATTATTTTGAGTCAGATGATAGTGAATACAATACTACAGAGCAAGATAGGTTGATATTATATTCAAAATTAAAGATATTATAGTGTCTTGTCCTTTTACCTACATTGTAATAATCTAATTCAAAGTTGACCAGGTTTTACCCATTCCCAGTCTCTTAAGTCATATCTTATGCCTCTGCGTCTATTTACTCACCGACCGCTTGAGTCTAGTGTTCCTGGTTTCTACCCGTAGAATCCTTGTCTTATACGGGTCATAAAATTCTTTAATTCTTGTTCTTTCCCTAAGTTTGGGTTTTAATATTCGCTCAATATCCTTCATGTTATAAACTTAGGCAAGTGGCCCATTTTAAGTCATGTATTAAATACACATGCTTATTAAAATCCTTTGTTATGCTTGGCGGTTCCCATTGACTACTTTCTATTGGTTCCCCTCCATCCCATAGGATTAAATTAATCAAATTAAGGAGTCGGCGAGATAGCGGGTAGGCGACACCTAGACAGCCTTTTGGTGAGTCCTACCACTGCTCGAAGGCATCGATGACTAAAGGTGTTCAAATCAATGGTTAAGATTTTTCGACAATTGGATCTAAGGATTTGATCCTAGCTGTTAGATCGAAGGATTTGATCCTGGTCGTTCCCTGCCAGCCCCGCGGGAATAAAATAATACTTTCTAAAATGTTGTGGGGTCAGCAGGCTAAAGACACATGTTCTGTTGCAGGTGTGGGGCTCGGTCTCCACACACATACCCAACACCTTAAGGTTTTAAATTGACAATCCACATGCAACATTGAGATTTAATCTCAACCGTTCCCCGCTCACCCTGCGGAAATAAAATAATGTTTTATGAAAAGCAGCAGGGTTAGTGGGCGAACAACACACGGATTTCTTCCGCTGCTTGGAAAAGAAGGTGGAGCCCATAGAATGAATGAGTCAGCATTCCAGGCTCCATCCGACATAATTTCATTGGCCGAAGGATAGGTGAATGATGGTGATGAAAATTCAAACCTTGTTGACTCAATCTGAGTCGTTCAAAGTGCCATCTCACAAGGAGAATGAAGTTTGATATTCAAAATCGAAGATGTGAACATGAGAGTCATTCTTCTTCGCACAAGTGAGTAGTAATGGCAGAAAAGACATCCATAGCTGCCCAATCTCGACGTAAATGCACATAAAAGATCAATTTTTCACATAATTGAAGATTGTAAACAAGTTTGAAGCATTCAAGAGATTGAGAAGAGCATTCTAGAGTTCAATGCTATCAAAAATAAAATTAGGGTTTCCTACAAGCGAAAAATCTGCAAGTAAAACTGTAAAAACATGCCATTCTCTATGCTTTATCCAAACTATCTTGAATTAGGGTAAATATTCACTATGTCTTTCAATTGAATTAGTCTATGTGCTTTTTAGTTGCTTTATAGTGGTTTGAAATTGCGTATATAAGTTGAGAATTTTTGTCAAACCCATTGAAATTATAGCTTCGAGTCGTGCCCTTGGTTTTGAATAGAAAAGCTACATTTTGAACCTCTATGTCGAAACCCTAGATTACTTTGAGACATGCACTAGGTTCTGAATTGAAAAGTTAGGTTTTAAACCTCTTAGTATTGAAACCCTAAATTAGTCTGAACTTATCTCGCTACCAATGGTGCCTAAAGAACAAGTTTCTGGTTCTGCAATTGCATCTAGACTTCTCTCCCAAGACATTGTTAACCAATTGAAACCCTCCACTAACAAAAAGGTCGAGGGAAGAGCTCTGTTTTATGGTACTAGAATTAAAGAAAAGTTAATGGACAAGTGATGTTTTATTAAGGATGTTGAGTTACCCTTCCCTGGATGGCAATCGTTCCAACATTGGTTCAGAAACAAAAATCTTGGGGTTCTTGTTTGCAATCCTTGGAGATTAGACATGGGAAAGCTGGTAGTCCCCAATGTAAACATGGATATAGATTTATTGAAGGACATTGTTGCAAGGTATGACCCAGTTTCCAGAGTGGTCATAACATTTGACGGTAAAGAGATGTTAAAGATAACCAGAGAAGAAATTGCAGATATCTTTCAACTACATGAGTGGAACAAGGATATGATTCCTATTGATATGAATGTCTTCAGAAAGGAATATGAGAATACCAGGGTGTTGCTCAGAATGACAATGTTACCTATGCACACCGCTAGTACTGGGGTTGGGAAGAATATGAAGCAAATAAAGATTGGTAAAGATGAATTAGAACCCTTCCCCATGAAGTATTTTGCTAACTATTTCAAGAAAATTGTGTATTCACTATGCCAGATTATTGGTTTCACTCCACCTGACACCTTTCCAAGAGAATATAGTTACATGGCAGCCCATTTGCAACATCCAACCTTCAATGTAGTCTATGACTATGCCACATATTTGGTAGAACACATCCACAAGGGCTTGGTTAATTTGAAAAATGGAAAGGTCTGGGTAAAGTTCTTGTGGTATTCTCTCTTGATGCATATATTCTTATATAAAGGAGAGAAGAATTTTGGAAAGGATATGACATTGAACAAAAAGGAAGATGGTATTGATCTACTTGTCCAATGTTGGACCCAAATTCTTGATAAAGACGATTAGAAGTTTGATTATGTGGTGTTCCATAATACTTTTGTATCAAAACTAAGGAGGTTCATGGTTCATGACCCACCAAGGATCCCCAAGGAGATCCATAATTTCTTGAGGCCAATGGAAAGGAGAATTGATCTGAACTTGAGCCACAATTGGGGGGATACAATCGCATATATTAACACAACAATCTTCAGAGTCTATGGCACAAATGTGAATCAATTTGTACTACCAAGGGATGTGTCACTGAGGATTGGATTTTTGGAAATCATGAGACAATTGGGAGGAGCTCAAATGGTACACCTGCCTGAGACACTAAGGAAGGGCTCATTCTTTCCTGAATGGACGGCGTTTGTAGATTTTGTAATGGAAAAGGGAGGGAGGGAAAACTTGTTGCAGCTTCTTGCACCTTACAACTTGAACATAATGCACCTGAGGAACCATGACCCTGAGGGCTTTATTGCTACATTAAAGGCAAAGAGTAGGAGTGGCATTTTTGTGCATAATTTTTATTATCTTGAGGATGTAATTAGGAATGTTTTTGACTTCCAAGAAAAAGAGGAGAGGAAAGAAAAGTATCTTGCTTTCAATAAGATGGAGGAGTAAGTTAAAAGGTCTGACCCCAATTATGACCCAATGCCTAATATCAAGGGTGAATTCAATAGATTATGTATGTTATAGACAATTTTGAGAGCATAGTGGGTGTCTTGAGGGAGGAGCATGTAGTAATAGACAAAGGGAAATCAACAGTAGTTGAAGAAGACCCTACCATAGTGTTGGAGGAAATACCTTCCTACCAACCACCACAAAAAATAAGAATCTACTTTAGGAAGAAGAAGACAGTAAGGAAGCAACAAGCATTGCCAACCCCTACTACATCAGAGGGGTCAAGGGAAAGTTCTCCTATGAGGTCAATATCATCACCTCCAAGAGGGACCCCACCTATTGTGATTGATGTAGATTCACCCCCAAGAATTTTGTTCCATTGGAGCAGACACCACTTAAAAATCAAAAGATTGACATAAGAGGGGAAATTGATTACCCCGACATAGAGGATGATTATATTCTTATTACTTGTAAAGAAATGTAGTAAGGAATTCCTTCTCCCACAAGGAATGTCACCTCAAGTTCAAGGGGAAGTGGTCTTAGACTTGGAAAGGCTAATCTTAGTGGTTTAAATAATGTAGATGATCTAAGACAGGAAGCATGCAAAACATTCATGGAGGATGATTCTTTTATTGAAACAAAGGCATTTATAGATTTTGTGTGGAGGGAAAAGGCCTTTGAATATGCATAAAATGCTGCTAGAGAGAGGAGCTTACATTCGGGATTACTTGAGAGTGTTATTCAGGCAGATGTAAGGAAGGCTATGAGAAAGGAGTTTCAGAATATGAAAACTAAAGAGGGTAGAGCCCTTGTATAGAAAAGTGTTGTGTTGTTGTTGCTCAAATGGGATATTGTTGATGCAATGGTACTAGACACCATAAGGAGGTTTGAAAGATCCTTATTTCAAACTGAGGAAGATGCCAAATTGGTACTTCAAGGATCAACATTTAGTGAAGAGTGGGATTCCCTAGTTGTTTGGTCATTGTATTTGGGATCTAGGAAGCTTGTAGTTGCAGAACCAAGTGATTTCAGTGGGCAATTAGTCATAAGGAGAGTTGTGGATACTCCAGCATTAGAAGCAGCTAACATGACAATAAATGTTGCTAAGTTCACTAAAGCAACAATGGAGAGCTGCACTACTGACAAAGATATGTATAGGGGTAAGTACAATGAACTTGTTGATGAATATAATAAAATTCAGTAAAGGGTTGTTGAACTGGAAATAGAGCTAGCACTATGGAAGCAACAAGTGGAAACATTGAGGAATCAGGGCCCAACTAGCTCAAGTCATGTTGCACCCACCTCTCTAATGGAAAATCCTCAATCTTCTCCTCCACAAAATAATCTCTGGCAATAGTGCCATATAACCTGGGCCAAGAGCCACTTGCAGTTGAGGAGCCAAGCACATCAGGTGCAACTCCATCAAACGAGCCCACCAAGGAACAATTATTGCTGCAAATTGAAGAATACAAGAAATTACTTGAACAGGTTCAAAACACCATGCATGCCAACAATTCAAAGATCATTCATACTATTTTGAAGCATCTGAATAAAAATATTCAAGGTAAATTAAATAGTATTCATTCAAATTATTCTTTACTCCTGCAAGCAAGCTGGCGGTGCAAAGTGTACTGCTTAATCCGCGGGCACAGGGTCAACTGTGAGAAGGTGCTGGTACTGGTGTTGGTGGTGCCTCAACTGGCCCAACAGAATCAGCCTATATCCTCCCACCTGGGGAACTAGAATGCCCACCCAACCCGCAATAGGATCTGGTCAATCGACAAAATAAACTATGCTACCGCCCTAGTGCATAGCCTTTGCTTATCCGGTTGGAGAAAGTTAGCGGAAAGCTTAGATGCCCAGTTTACGTCTATGATCTTTGGTGGTGTTGCTGGATCGACTGCTTCTAGCTCGAGAAATGGAACTGCTACTGATCAGATGACCTTAAAATAGTAGGGGTGCTACTGAAGCTGGTGCTGGAGGATATGGAACTGGACCAACTTATAAATTTGTTAGTGAGATTAAAGACATAAGTTTCAAGGGTTTGTTGCTCCATTAGAGCAGAAGATAAGAGAATTGAAGGCTAAATTTGATGAGGCAGATTTGACCTTGTTACCTGATATCCAACATATGTATGATGAGGTGAAACCTCTACAAACATGGAAGGACCAGGTAGAGACCACTATTATTTCTCAAACATCTCTCATTTGTGAGAATGTTGACATTGATATGTTGAAGAATACTCTTGAGAGTCTGTCATTGATCATCAACTTCCTCAAATACTTTGATAAAGAAGCCAATTTTGTGATGGAAAAGTATGCTCCATATAGGAAGAAGATGGATGAAATCATTGGATTCAATTGGCCATCTACTGAGGAATATGAGCAGTGGAAAAGGATATTTATTGATGTATTGGATTTGTGAACACAAGGATGAAGGACACACATATATGGTCAAGTATAGTGCAGGTCTGGCCTTAGAGATTGTAATGCACAGAAGATATGCGTCTCCTAATTGACAACACCACAGGTAAATGTTGATCACCAATGACTTGGATGCTGACTTCGATTTTGGTCCACTTTTGTCCTCTTCTATATATTTTTGTCACTTTGCTCGAAGGAATAAATATGCTACAACAATTAGAAGACTATTCTTTTCAACAAAGTGCCTTTTGGAAGGCGATCTTATTTTCTTCAACAAATGGAAATAATCTTTGTCTCATATATGTTCCCTCCATTTTAAAGTGAAAATATAAGTGTAAAGGGAATCTATGTTATGGTCAAATTAAAATGTGATATGTGTAATTTTCGGCTTGAAGCTTGTTTTGCGCCCTTATTCATATAAAAGGGAATTCAAGGCCATTAGTACAAGTCTCTTGTTGAATTCTAGATCCAAATTATGCAAATTGTGAACACATTTGAAGTCTGTATCTTAAGTTTTGAGTTGAGCAAGTAAATTTTGTCAATTGTATGGTTTCCAAGCAAGTCTAAACAATAATGATAATATTTTGAGTCTATTGTCTCTCTAGTTTTGATATTGTATCTGAATTATTAATGAAAATTCGATCAAAGATCATTTCATTAATCTTCATGGTCATTTTGCTTTGATGTGTGTTTTAATTTTGGCTCTAGTTTAATGTATCAGTTAAAATGCTTTGATTAAATCATGAATTCATATACATGTCTAATGGATCTGATAAGTAGTCATAGAGTCTGAGTATTGATTTGTGAATTGTAAGGAAATCTCATGAAGATCGTGGTTGTTTGGAATTAAAATCACCTTATAGTTCAATTTTTGTTGTGTTTTGACTCCTTGCCTTGAGATATGACACTGATCAAAGGTGTTAGATGCATTTCCCATGGTTCTGGTTTTCCAATTTGAGAACAATATTCATAAACAAATTGAATTACCTTAGTTAAGGTTGGTATTGTGTGAATTCTTAGCTTTAGGTGTTAGATCTTTCAAAGGAATTGCCAATTTCTTTAAAGGTTGCATCTATTTAGCATTAGAATGAGAATGTATCTATTTATTGTGCAATGTGTGGTATAATTGTGTAGCAAGATTATAAGATACACATTGTTGGATCACCCTCCCGAGTTTTGTAGAGCCCAAAGTGCAGGAGGGAAGCATCTTAGCTTCCTCTCGTTCATTGTACAATCATCCCCTAAGTATTCGAGAATTGAATCTGGAAAATTCATAGATGCTTGGTGGGATCTACTTGGTTCTTTAAAAAAAACCAAAAGGTAGCATATACAACAATGAACATCATAAATCATTTAATGTGTATCTAGTAGTTGAAACCACTATTAGACTTTTTCTTCAAATGATAAAAAAAAATAATACAGATAGTTGAACATCAACACATTACTGAAGTATGAATTTGAGCTTTTTTTATTGATTTTCTTATGAAGAAATACATAGAGGCTTTGGAAATGCAAAATATTGCTCAAACACAACTTTGCATAGAGCTGAGTTGGAACTTGGAAACTCATATTATCAAAAATCAAATCATTGTATCACCTTTTCTAGCAACTTCCACTGTTCAGGTGGTGGAATTGTCATTTGTTCTAACTAATGTTTGACTTGAAAATTTGTTAACAATTCATGATTGAAATTGTGTGAACCCCAACCCTAATACCTGCAAAACAATAAGAACAAACACATTAGATTCTCAAATGCAAGTAAGAACAAGGATTTCCCATGAAATCCATTCACCAAGTTCAAATTAGGAAAATAAATAATGAAAAACACAATGAAAACAACAAAATAGAGATTGAATCCTAATTAAACTAGAAAACTCATGATCCCATGGGGGAATTGGTGCCAATTTGATGTGAAAATTGGCCCTTTCCCAATTCCTATGATGCAAGCTTGATGTGTTGATGATAATTGATCCACTTTGATGAAGGATGGTGAATGCTCCAAGATAAAAACCTGCATAACCTAGCTATGAGTCAATGATATTTGATGAAAATGGCTAAATATTTTAGCATAATAACTTTGCATAATTTGTGGATGATCAAATGAGGAATGAAGCCTCTTATTTATAGATGAGATTGAAGGATGAATGTCCAAAATTGAGCAATGTGGGACTAACATTCATCCAATGGCAAGATGCCACTTGTCAACCTATGAGTGGATGGAGGATGTGCAAGTTTTGAGGATTATACCAATAAATGCCTATTTTTGAATTTGAATTTTGTTGAAATGACTTGCAAGAGGAAAGGGAAAATGCATTAAATGCCACTTGGCTCAAGGCAAAGGACATGTAAGATGGAGTAAATGCCTTGTTGGATGTACATGTCAACTTGGATTTTTGAATTCAAAGTTGGAGAATATTCCGAAAAGATGCCTTGTTGAGGAAAATAGGGATTTAATAAATCAATTTTCATGTGCAAGTGGTAAAAGCTGGAGGATGGGGCATGAAATGAGATTAAATTAATACAAGTTAATTAATTTAATGAGAGATTAGGATGATGTGAAAAATTTGACTTAGATTTGTGGATTTATTTAAATCAAATATGTGAGGAATTTGATAAGAGATTAATTAAATAAAGATTTTGATTTATTTAATTAAAAGAGACGATGTTAGATTAAATTAAATAAGGTTTTGCACTTCTATTTAATTTAATAGATAGATTTTAGAGATTTAATCAAATAAAATTAATTATTTAATTAAATAGGATAATTTTAGATTAGATTTACTTGGATTTAATTAACAAAAAGAGAGACTTAATTAGATAAAATGATTTATTTAATTAATAGAAGGAAATTGATGAATTTAATCAAATAAGGAAACTTGATTAAATGGTTAGACCGAAGGATGATTCAGGATGAAATGATGTTAGTAGGTGGGATCAGATGCACAATGTCAATTGGTACATTTTACGTGTCTACATTTTGCCCCT
>VDFB02023803.1:0-19184 GCA_007258455.2 Sequoia sempervirens | reverse complement strand
TTTTGGCACCTCTTGTCAGAGTTTTGGCACCTCTTGCATCTTGTTCCAAGACCCTTTTCACCTATTTTGAGACCATTCTGCACTATTTTTAGAGTTTTGGCGCCTCTTGTCTTTGTTTTGGTGCCTCTTGCAGTTTATCATCAAAATCAAAAACTCACATTTTGTGTTCTGCATTTGCAGGTTTTCCCAGATTCGCTATCAAAGACTCAAAACATAAACTACTAACATATTGCAGGGGTTGGACGTTATTTACTTGTTTCCTTTGGTTAAGATAGGAACGTAGCTTAAGTAAACGGATAATGAACATCATGTTTCCTTTTGGTTAAGTTAGGAACATATCTTAATTAAAGGCAAATGAACACCATGTCTTTTGTATGTGATGAATGGTAGGCATATGATCTCCCCTTAACTGGGTGATCCAAAAAGCTAGACCCATTATTTTTTATGTGCGAGTGTAAGTGGAGTATATGGCATGAGTTCTCTCTTTATTCATGCGACATAAAAGATCGATCGAACTATGGGTATACTTGCTTGCTTTTGTTTATCCTAGAGGGCCTACCTTGTGGAAAAAAGTAATCACCCAAGGGAACGACCCAACCGGTAACACGCTCAAGCCAAGCGACTTCCAACTGAGATATAAATGTGGATACTTGAGGAAAGTTCAAGTATCACGAGGATAATTCTGACGAGATGGATCAAAAGGGACTCTTGCCATATGGATTATCCCCCATGAATGGAATGCCTGCATTAAAACCCTTGTTGTAGATTTTCCAAAATCCTTTATCTATTCTTTGGTGCAGCAACGATTGTTGCCAAGGCATCCACATTCTCGCAATTTTTAGTAGAGGTGATTGGTTCACCATGGCAGTTTCATGGGGACTGGAAGCTTGGTTGGCCTAAGAAGAGAGTGCACTGTAAGGGGGATCCCGTGCAGCCAAGCTTTTGAATTCACCCGCTAAAGATAGTGTGGTTGGGGTAAAACCCGCGTGGAATCTAAAAGAATGCAATCTTACATAGCCCTAGGAGTGTGTATTCTACTTGATGTGTCTTCAAAATGAAACTCAAACAAAACACCATTGAAAACATTACATTTTGAAAGTAAAAAGCTTGATTCAGAATTACATTCATTGAGGTAGACAAGTCAGTAACTTAGGTCCATCCATCTTTAGAAAATCAGTCCTTCCAGCAGTGTTCCAACATTCCTTAGAAAAAATAGAGTCAGAATATGTGGTTTGCATGATGATTTCATGAAAGGTCAAGATTAGAAAACCAAAAATCAAACCTATTAGTCCAAAACAACATCAAAAATGTTTGTCTATGCTTTATGACTTTAGAGAAAGGTTAACCTTCAATTTTTACAAGAAAGCATGCAAAGACAATCTAGAGTTATACATGATGTACTATTGTCAAATTCCAAGACTTTTCCAATGTTTTGAGTACCTTAATTATGTCTCTTGAGTCAAAACTTCAAGTCCAAGATTGTTCCTTAAATACCTTAGAAGCCTAAACGTTGTCGAAATGGACCTACACAAGTGGAACTTTTCAAATTAAGCCTAGATCTAAACATTTCAAAGCGCCTAGATCATCACCACCTATCACATCTTTGAATACAAAACCTAGTTTCATCTTTGGGATTTGTCATCCTTTAATCACGAAACTATGTCATGCAATCAAATCAAACTTGGTCTAATCAATAGAATTTGTCATTCTATTTTACTTAGTTGTAATCTGTGGCATTATTTCAAACCTAGATCAAAGCTTAGTTTAAACCCTAACTCTTGTATGCCTGTCCAAAAAAGATCACAAAAGAGGAGACTTAAGGACAAGGAACTTGGAACACCCAACTTTGAAATGAAAAACATAGGAAGTTTGAGTACTGAAGCTTTCAATATCGAAACTCCCAACATTGAACCTCAAAATAGTGAGATCCCTAGCAACATGGTTGATGCAGAAGAAATCCCTATTCCTAGACTCAACAACACTCAAGGAGAAGAAATAAGCGATGAGGATATCTGACAAGCAGAACAAGACCCCAATTTCCATAAGTTTTTGGAAAAGATTTTTGAAAAAGATGGGGAAAAATACCTATTAATGTTAGCCAATCAAGGAGCTAAACTTCCCCCTAATTTTGACATCAACATCTTAAAAGCACCTCTCCAAAAGTCTGAGAAGGAAACAAAACAAATGGTTACTTTAACTCACCAAATGAAAAACCTTCAACAACAAGTTCTGGACATGCAAAGGGGAACTTTGAAATGACTCTTGATCGAGGGCATTTGTCCTTATCCCTTTAATCCATCCGTCAACTTGATTCCTTTCCCTAAACATAGTGAATTTCCAAAGTATGATAAATACAATGGTACAATTGATCCATTAGATCACGTAAGGGAATTTTGAACTATGAGTGTAGAATTTGCACATGAGGAAACTTATTTGATGAGACTATTTCCACGAAGTCTAGGAGGGAATTGCCTTGATTGGTTTTCAAATATTACAACCCCCATCAACACATTTGAAGATTTGGTCAATAGATTTCTCACTCAATACTCTCACAATATCCAACATGATATCACCATGAAGGACCTTTGCAACTTGAAACAGAAAAAGGGTGAGTCCTTCCTCATTTTCTTGCAAAAATGGAGAATATTGTTTGCAAGGTATTCTCATTCTGTGCTCAAAAAGGAAAAGATAGAGATTTTCATTGATAACCTAAACGATGAGATGAGTTATAGGTTGGAATTGCAATGTCCCCCTACCTTCAAAAAAATTGATTGAAAATGGCATTAAAATCAAAGAAGCCTTAGTCAAAAGAGGGGTCATTAAGGTATACAATAAAAACAACTCATCCACTTCCTTTAACAACTACAACAGTGGGGACAAACCTAAATTTTGGCAACGAAACAAGAACGTGGGTAACAATGAGGTCATAGCTAAAAATCAAAATACCAAACCCATATTCAACTTAACAGTAGTTTCCACCAAGACCAATTAGACCAACAATCCTCCCAACACTCCAAATATTAGCCAAAAAAATAATCAGACTAATCCGGGGACTAAAGCAACACCATTTCCAAAACCTTCCAATCGACAAAAATTCACACCATTGGGACAATCCTTAGATTCTGCCTTAAAGGAACTTATTGAGGCTAAGCTTATCACAGTACTAGAAGCACAAAACTGGGATCCACATGTCAAGCCCTTTTGGTGGAATGATACTCATTACTGTGATTATCATCAAAACAAGGGTCATATGACGAAAGATTGTTGGCAATTAAAACACACAATCCAAGATCTCATTGATAACAAAAAGGTACACATTGAAGGACCCCAAATGAACAGTGACCAGGGAGTGTTTAAGAACCCTTTACCGAATTATGAAAAGGGAGAGTCCTCTACATCGAATACCAAAGGCAAGAATATAAACTATGTTTATGATACTACCATTCATTGTATTGAGATGGTTGGGAATTCCATCCAAGACATTGAAATTGGAAGCCAAGGGAAGGATGCCACTACTGCAATCCAGCACAATGATGACACTATCTCACATCAAATCAATGACCTTGAACCTAGAAATCTGAGCACTAATGTTGACATGAATGACAATCGAGTTAACGTCATCAAAATTATGAATGATCAAGACAATACACCTATCAATAAGATTACTAGAGGACAAGCCAAGGTAACATTGAAAGGAGCTACCCCTTCCACGTCCAAAACAAATATTTTTCCTATAACTCAATATAACATCATTGATCAGTTACAGAAGATACCCACTCAAATATCCATAGTGGAACTTCTGAAGATTTCACCGGCACACAAAGAGATCCTAGAACAAGCTTTAGTTGCCACCATAGTACCAAACAATCTGGAAGTCTGTACATTTCACACCATGGTGGGAAATTTGACTGCACCTCATTGCTTATCATTCTCTGAACATGATGATGCATCCACCACCCATCCGCATAACGCTGCTCTCCACATCGAAGTCCTAATCCATAAACATTGTGTCAAATGTGTCCTTATAGATGGAGGAGCAAGCTTAAATATTTGCACTCTCAAGCTTGTTCATGCATTAGGATATTCTAAAAATGCTATTGATCCTAGAAGGAAAATCACCATAAAAGTATATGATGATGAAGAAAGATCCTCTCAAGGATTGATCATCTTACCCATTCAAGTGGGACCAATCGTCAAAGCCATAGTGTGTTAGGTGTTAGACAAGGAATTGACATATAACATACTCTTGGGATGCCCATGGATTCATGAAATGCAAGCGGTACCATCAACCTATCATCAATGCTTGAAATTTCCTTTCAATAGACAAGAGATCACCATTTCTGTTGATTCTAACAATCCCCAATATTGCAATGCACTCAGAACAAGTCAAGATACCTTTGTACCACATAATAGAGAAGTCATCAACTCTGATCCATCAAACAAAGAAAGTCCAATGGGTTCTTTGTCAAGACAGTATGAGGAAAGGTCTCAATCAAAAGACAAAGGGGTCGCTGACTCTATTTCATGCAACAACAGAAGTCAATTTGATGCCGTATCCAAACAGTTAGAAAGGATCCAAATAAAATACAAGGGCATGGGGGAATACTCATTTGAGCAATCATCATACTTACCACAACTTTCATCTTCTCCTAAGTCATGTGGACAACCATCTACTTCAATACAACAATACTTACAACCCATCACACTCTTTGATGGGAAGTTTATAAAAGCAAGCACTCAAGCGGAGGAATTGGAAGACACGGATGTCCTCAACTGGTTATACAAATATGAAGAACCTTCACAGGTATCAGTGTCCAATATATGCACTGATAAGTATGGAAAAGGTCAGACAATCCTAACAAAAATGGGATATGAGGGAAATGGTCCTTTGGGTAAAAGAAAAGAAGGCATTAGTGAACCAATACAGCTTGTCACAATGAATCCCAAAGACAAAACAGGACTAGGCTACATGGAAGACTTAAAAGAGGAAGCTACTCAAAGAGTTGTCGAAAGAATCTTACAATTACAGGCTAGTGAGGATCATGAAACAAATTCCAATGAATATGAATGGGACTCTCTCTCTGAGGAATCTTTCCATGACAAAGAGATCGATGTAATCCAAAAGTATACCCCAATATGTATGAAAGGACGAAGTTTTGGTTCTAGACCACTTGAATATGGATCGCAATATGTCGTTGACTCAAGTGAAGATGATCATTCTTCGAGCGAGATAGACACATCGGAAGAGAGTAACATCTTAGACCTCATTGGACAATTTGACAGCATGGCTATCCTAATGCTTACACCTTATGACCTTGACCAATCTAATGACTCCTTGTCCTTAATGCATCCTGAACTAATTTATTGGGGTCAAAGTGAGCCGCTCGACATGCCCACCTTTCT
The DNA here is from genome assembly GCA_007258455.2 of Sequoia sempervirens. Taxonomy (NCBI): domain Eukaryota; kingdom Viridiplantae; phylum Streptophyta; class Pinopsida; order Cupressales; family Cupressaceae; genus Sequoia; species Sequoia sempervirens. The sequence continues at coordinate 13,781 of VDFB02023803.1, read as the reverse complement.
AAACGATGATGACCTCATGAACTTCCTATGTTCCACCATTGAATCTCAGAACGAAGCTCCCGATGAAGGGAGTGTTAAACCTTTCAACTGTAAAATGAAAAATATAGGAAATAGGTCTAATAGTGAAAACCACCTGGTGGCACTATTAAATCAAGAAAAAGTAAAAACAAAGAGCGTATATCAAGGTGAAAACCTCTGAGGCACCAAGAGATGGAAGGTTTGACACTCTCCCAGAACACTATCAAGAGAGATCTCCGGTGCTAATAGAACCTACACAATCCATCAATGTTGGTACAACTAAAATAGTGAAGACCCTGCATTTAGCAAAATCCATGACAAAAGAGGAGAAACCTCGTTTCACCGAATTATTTAAGGAGAGACAAATCAACTTTGCTTGGTCATATGCTGACATGCCAGACATAGATCCAGAACTCATTATGCATCATTTTTCATTACCACTTGGCACAAAACCAGTAAAGCAAAAACTGAGAAAGATGCATCCCCATATTGCCCTTCTGGTGAAAGCTAAGTTGAAAAAACTATTAGATACAGGATTCATAAGATCTATTGACTATGTTGAATAGATATCAAACATTGTTCTGGTATCCAAACCAGCTAAGAGCATCTGGATATGCACAGATTTCAGGGACCTTAACAAAGCCTGTCCAAAAGATGATTTTCCTCTACCAAACATTGATCTGATTGTAGACTTGACTACTGGGCACGAAATGTTATCACTTATAGATGAATTTTCAGGATACAACCAAATAAAGATAACACCTAAAGATCAAGATAAAACAATCTTCACATGTCCGTGGGGTACTTTTTGTTGGAATGTGATGCCTTTTGGGTTGGAAAATGTTGGAGCTACATATCAGAGAGCTATGACTACCATCTTCCATGACATGATGCATACTTTTATGGAAGACTATGTAGATGATCTATTGGAAAAATCCTACACTAGAGAAGGACACTTAGAGATTCTAGACAAAATCTTCACAAGATTGGAGAAATTCAAGGTGAGGTTAAATCCCAAGAGATGTGTGTTCGTTGTAACATCAACTAAACTTTTGGGATACATTTTCTCAGCTAAAGGCATTGAGGTGGATCCTACAAAGGTCAAAGCCATCATGGAAATGCGTCCTCCTAAAAACATCAGCCAACTCAGATCATTACAAGGAAGGTTCCAGTCTATCAAGAAATTCATTGCTCAACTAGCTGATAAAACTCATCCTTTCAATCACTTATTACACAAGAATGTATCTTTCAAGTGGGATGACAAATGTGAAGCTGCCTTCAATAAATTAAAATAGTACCTGATGACACCACCAGTGTTGATACCACCAGTCAAGGGAAAACCATTATTACTATACATTGCAACAACTGAGATATCTTTGGGAGTTTTATTAGCACAAGAAGATTCTACAAGAAAAGAAAGAGTCGTCTATTATATCAACAGGACCCTAAATGGTTATGAGATCAACTACACCTTTATTGAGAAAGCTTCCTTAGTGGTTGTATTTGCTACAAAAAAATTAAGGCACTACATGCTGACTCACACCATCAATCTCATTGCCAAAATTGATCCATTAAAGTACTTACTCAACAAAGCCACTTTGACAGGAAGTTTAGCCAAGTGGGTCATGATATTGAGTTAGTTTGACATTCAGTATGTGGACAAAAAAGCAATTAAAGGTCAAGCCATAGCAGATCAATTAGCTGAAGCACAATTGTCAAATAACAATCCAATGAACATTGAATTCCCTGATAATAATGTCCTAACCATATCTACACAACAATGGCGACTATACTTTGATGGCTCTTATACACAACATGGATCAGGCATAGGAATCTTGTTTGTTTCACCACAAGGATACACAATTCCAAAATCCTACAAATTAATGTTCCCCTGTACCAACAACACAGTTGAATATGAAGCATTGATCATTGGAATCAAGATAGCGAATGAATGGAAAATCACATAATTTCTAGTCTATGGTGACTCACAATTGGTCATCAACCAAGTCAATGATGATTATCAAACAAAGGATGACAAGTTGTTGCCTTACAAGAGGATGCTGGATGATTTCAAAAAGTACTTTGTTGAGATCAAGTTTGCACAAGTTCCCAGAATAGAAAACAAAGTTGCAGATGCCATGGCCACCATTGCTTCTCTCTTGCATATACCTAAACAATGAAAATGTTATGAATTCATGGTAGAACAAGTGTCCAACCCAGCATATGAAGATCCAAAATCCCAAGTGATATGCCATATTGTTGACCCTCAAATTTCCCTCTACAAAGAAATCCATACCTATCTACAAGACAATACCCTTCCAATTAACTTATCTTGAAACCAAAAATAAAACTTTATTCGACAAGCAGCTCGCCACACCCTAATAGCTAATGTACTTTATAGACAAGGTTTGGATGGTACTCTTCTTTGATGTCTAGAACGTAACGAAGTTGAAATCGCTTTACAAGAGGTTCACGAAGGTATCTATGGCACACATTCAAGTGGCTTAACCTTAGCTAAGAAATTATTAGGATTGGGGTATTACTGGCCGAATATGGAGAAAGAGTCATTTCAATATGTCAAAAGGTGTTCCAAATGTCAAATTCATGGAAAATTGATACATGCACCTGCACAAGAGTTGCATCCTTTCACAGCTACATGGCCCTTTTTTCTAGTGGGGATTGGACCTTCTAGGCGAGATTCATCCCTCTTCCTCTAATAGACATAAGTTTATAATCACATCCACAAAATACTTCACCAAGTGGATTGAAGTTTTTCCTCTAATCACCATCACCAGGAAGCAAATCTCCTCATTTATCCTGAATTATCTCATATGTCGATATGGTGTCCCTCAATCTATCATTACAGATAATGGCCGACCCTTTAAGAATCAACATGTTCAAGAGCTTTGTGAAATATTCCATATCCAACATTGGTTTTCTACACCTTACTATCCCCAAGGGAATGGCCAAGCAGAGGCCTCAAACAAGACTATCCTGAAGATCTTGAAGAAAACCATCAATGAAGTTGGACGTGATTGGCATGTTCAACTAAACTTGGCATTGTGGGCTTACAGAACCAGTATCCGTACCCCAACAGGAGCAACACCCTATTCTCTTGTCTATGGATCATAAGCTATTCTACCTATTGAGGTCGAGATACCATCCCTGCGTGTGTCACTTAAAGGGATGATTTCAAATAAGGATTACAGAGTATCTAGGCTACAAGAATTAGAACTATTGGATGAACGCCGACAGCATGCAGTTGATCACCTAAAAGCTTATCAACAAAGGATATCTAGGAGCTACAATCATAGATTAATACCTAGAGCATTTCAGGTGGGTGACTTAGTCTTAAAAGAAAATTCCCATAAACAATAAGATCGAGAGAAGAAGGGAAAATTTGAACCTAAATGGCTGGGTCCCTTTGTCATAGTATCAGTCTTTGGATTAGGAGCATATCAGTTATCCACACCAGAAGGGGATATGTTTGACGAACCCCTTAACAAATTGCATCTCAAAATGTTTTACACCTAGCTCATCCGGTGCATTGGTAAAGGTCCTGGAAAAATACCAAAAAAAAAAAGAAGCAAAAATCCAAAAAAATCATATAAAGGATTGAAAAATAGTAAAGAAAAAGAATCGTCCTCTAGCGAAAACCACTTCGGTGGCGCTTAGGGCAAGTACCTTGGTGAAAACCTGGAAAACAGGTGCCTTGCATAAAATAAGCACTCTCCATCTATCTTGGGCTACATGACTTCCTCTGTAGCATTCATCCATCATGCTTCCATCTCTACGTCTGTCATGCTTCCATGTCTGCATTATAGCTTGATCCAATGTTTGTATTATGGTATCCCCTGGCATTACTCGACCCATTCTAAAAATCAGTTTGTCCTATCATATCACACTGGGGGCATGTCTTACATTGGATTGGATTCTTGTACATTCAAAACATATCAAAATTCCAAAAACATTCAAAACATATCAAAATTCCAAAAACATTCAAAACATATCAAAATCCAAAAAACATTCAAAACATATCAAAATTCCAAAAACATTCAAAACATATCAAAATTCCAAAAACATTCAAAACATGTCAAAATCCCAAAACAGGTCAAAAAGTCAAAAAGTTAAAAAAATAGTCTTTATTTGAACTACGTCGTCTCTGAGCTTTGAACGTAGGCAACGATGATCTTTGATTATCCCCCAAGACATTTTAGGTCAGTCTTCTAGGTGTTCGCTATGTTCATATTTTCATCTTGTAAATCTTGGTCGTATCGTCAATCAAACTACGTGGTCTCTGCATATATAATGTAGGCAAGGCTAATCTATTGATCAGCCCCCGAGGCCCCTAGGATAGGTCTTTAGGTTAGGTCTTGGTTGTTGTGGTCATGTCACACCCTACACTGGGGGAAAAATCCTACACTCACTAGGGGCAAATAAACTTTGAGCTTGAACCAACAGGCAAACAGTCGTCGGACCAAGGTTACAAACACAAACTTCAAATGGATGATGATCTTTCTGAATCAAGGGTTTATCATGTTAAACACTAAAGTTCAACTTGTTCTACTTTGATTTTTGATATCATATCTCTCAAGTCCTTGATGATGCATCAAACTAGAGGAGCAAGGAAGGACTATGATTTTTCTTTGTCTGTTGACTGTGAGTTTATCACTATTACTATGCAAGTTGTCGCGAGACATGCGCTACCAAGTATCACTAATGACATTCTGAATTTGCATAGGAAAAAATATTAACTCTTGTCTATTTATGCAAGCGACGCTCAGGTCATCTTGGTTTAATTATACTTAGATGCTTGTGTTAACTTACAATTTTAAAAACATCATGGAATTAGTACTCAGGTCATCTTGGTCTAAAATATGCCATCCATGCTTGTACTCAATTTCAACATTTTCAAGGCCCAATGATGATAAAAAGCACAACAAATTGGTTAATATAAATGACAAATTTTGAAAATGAGATTTGCATAGTTAAGTTAGATTGCATTCATGTTAGTATTGCATGTGTATTTATGGGGTTTTTCACTACTGAAACAATTTCACAATGGTGTCATCTCTATTATTAACAGATTGAGTACACTAGACATTAACCAAAAAAAAGCACATCATTCTCATTTAGTTGCACATTAGTTGCATCATCATTTGCATATGTTAGAAAACATTCTCATTTCATTTACATCCATACATTCCATCATGATATTTGCATCAAAAGAAAAATAATAAAGGACATACATTGCATATCATTTCCAACATCACAATCATGGCATTCACTATGCCTGAATAAGTGAGTCTCTTTAGATTTCCAAGAAAGTGGGGAAATATGTTAGAGTTATGAAGCTTAAAAGATCAATCTACTGTAATCTTCCCACAACTTTTGGAAGTTGGAAAGACTCACTTATTTAAGCTTAAGGTCCTAAACATTTGAAGTCATGCACATTCAATCATCTGCATAATCATTTGCATTACATTATTCATCATTACAAAAATCATTATTGCATCCATAGCATATCATAACATCATAATCATCATTATAACATGGAAACCAAATGCATCCTATAATCATAATAAATCAAATCACGTTGCATTACACATCATAATCATCTCATCACATTGAATAAATCAAATCACGTTGCATTACACATCATAATCATCACATCACATTGCATAATCATAATCATAATCATCTCATCACATTGCATAAATCATGATCACAACTACATCACATTTCATAATCATTCTCATCACATAGAAATTAAATAAATTCACAACATTACATATCATAACATGGAAATCAAATGCATCATAATCACTGATTTATATCATATATCATCAAAAATGTCATAATGTCCACATGTACAAGGGTATCCAAAAAGTAGGCTGAGATACATCAAAAACCAAAAGGGTACTATATCATGGGAAACACATCCTCAATATCACAAAAAGGTGTATACACAATGTCCAAGGAACATCACAAAATGCTATGTCGAGCTCCCACCAAATGTTGTTGCTCTCATGGAACTGGTACCACCTCTACCCGACAGACCTGCACCTAGATCTCTCTTATCTCCAGGCAATGGTTGTGTAACACCCATGCTAGTAGTCCGAGAATGAGATCTGCCAGAACAAGACTATACAAAACTCTCTCGTTGCTCAGGAGGAACCAACTCATGATATTTACCTCTGTAAAACTGCAACTCCTGAGAAATGTGTCTGATCTCTCTGAAGAAATTTGTTGTACATGCAGATGGTGCCATCTGCTATATCCTCTCGGCAATAGCCTCTAGCTGCTTTGTTTGGTGTCTGAAGACATCCCTCTCTGAAGTAAGTATAATCATTTGTGCCTGCAACTATTGTATTTGTTGCCTATATGTCCCTCTATCAATCCTCAAAATATCAATCTGTGCCCGACACTGCCCTAACTCATCCTAAAGGGAGACAATTTGTGCTCGAGCCTATGCTATCTCGCTCTAAAATGACTGAATCTCTGCCTGCAAGGATGCTATCTATGTTGACTACTATTGTGAGGGTATCCCAATCCAAATCTTGGGAAGCACCGCCTGGGCTATGGTGACGCTCCTCCTACACCTCAGAACTACAAAATCCAATGGATGACTATCATCTGCCCCAACATCATCACCCACTGCACCACCATCACTCTCCCCACCATCAACACCCACTACACCACCATCACTCTCCCCACCATTATCACCTCTGCAACCACCCCCTGCACCATCATCATCACCTCTACAACCACCCTCTGCACCACCCTCATCACCTCTGCAAGCCCCCTGTCCACCATCATCACCACCCTCATCATCTCCTCCCTCTCCATCAACTGGTGGTACTGGCTCCTCTGGATGCATAAATCTAGGAAAGGGATGTGTGTGGAAGAACTCTGAATAATCCTTGGTCATCCCAATGTCTGTAATATATGAAACATAATCTCATAAACCAGGATTCAAGGTATAATACTTTGTATAGGTTGTCTCATATGATACACATGGGCCCCACTCTAAAACAACATGTCGTCGTCAGGCATAATGGGAAACTCCTAGGGGCATCCCCTGAACCCGTCCAAACTATCGACATACTCGCAGATACAAGTAGCACTCAGGCACAACATGTGTCCACCCAATCAGATAGTAGGATAATAACATATATGGCATCTCTAGTTGATCCTCTGGCCACTGCTCACAATCCAAGTACGGCCGCCACGTGATAGTCTCCAAATCATCCAGAAGCCGCCTCCAATAAGCAACCTTGCCCAGCTTATGCTAGACATGTGGACCACTATAACTGAAAACATAGGGTCTCCCTACTGGTCGATGTCTCTCTCCCATGGTTCGAGTGACGACTATATGCTCCCATGCCTAGGTCTACAATAATGTGACACCATGAAAAACTTTCCGCCCCATAATAGACAACCTCGTGCAAATATCAATATAAGTGGGCTAACATACATGAGCCCCAAGCATACCTTGTACCATCAAGTGTCATCCGCAATAGCACGCGACCCCAACCCGCTGAAAATCCCTTTGACCTACGATTAGGACAAAGGAATCCACTAATAAATCCAGAAAGTACACATGGAAAAGGATCATATATGCTAATCATCTCAATCCAAGGGATCCATCGGCCCATAACATAATCATCTCAACACAATCTCCACAATGTAGCTATCCCACCCCGCTCTATCTTATCATACACTACTATCTCTCCCATCACTAGGATCCGTAGAATATGATAAACGTCCTTGGGAGTCACAGTCATTTCTCCAATCAATAAATGAAATTTATTATGATCACTATGCCATCTCTCTGCCAAAGTTGTCAATAAACCTATGTTGATTCTATATTGTGGAATGTCTAACAAGGAAGTGAACCCACAACGAGAGATAATCTCTAAGTCGGATGACGACAAACGACAGACCATGTTCCAGGTCTTCAGGAATCACTCCTGAGACTGGAGTACATCTCCATCTCCCTAATCATGAACATAAATCAATCAATCAATGTCATGTTTAATCAAGATTATTAGTCAGTCAAGCTAAGGTGCAGTCATTTGAATCAAATCATATCAGAACAATCAACATCTCATTCAATCAAACTATCGTTCCTCACCTATCATGAGGACGATTTGCTATCAATAAAACTATCATTCCTCGCCTATCATGAGGATGATCTAATATCAAATAAACTATCGTTCCTCGCCTATCATGAGGATGATCTGTTATCAATCAAACTATCATTCCTCACCTATCATGATGATGATTTGCTATCAATCAAACCATCGTTCCTTGCCTATCATGAGGATGATATGCTATCAATCCTACCATCATTCCTCACCTATCATGAGGATGATATGCTATCAATCCTATTATTGTTCCTCGCCTATCATGAGGACGATACAACACTGATTCTATCATTTGATTCTCGCCTATCATGAGACCAAATCATCACGCAAAACATCAATTGAACACTGCACATACCACAATCTGACTGAAATCAATCCAAAACGTGACAAACCGACGAATCCTAGACTTTAAGGACATCTTGCGAACATCAACCCGAAGGCTTTCTGCAATCACACCCCGCAAAACGAGTCAAACGACAAGCTAGACCACCTCAAATCAACAAAGATGAAAACTTTCCAAGGAAACAAGAGGCACCAATTGGGACTCCAAAGGCGCCAAAACAGAGTTTGCAACTCAAAAAAAGGTTTTCAAGGATTACAAGAGGCGCCACTTGGGACACCAAAGGTGCCAAACAGTGTTGGAGCACAAAACATGCATTTTCAAGCTTACAAGAGGTGCCACTTGGGACCCCAAAGGCGCCAAAACTCTTAAAAGGCTCAAAAAACACCAATTTCAAGCTTGCAAGAGGTGCCACTTTGGACCCCAAAGGTTCCAAAACTCTCAAAAGGCTCAAAAACACCAATTTCAACCTTGCAAGAGGCGCCATTTGGGAACCCAAAGGTGCCAAAACTCTTAAAACACATGAAAACTTGAATTTCAAGCTTGCAAAAGGTGCCATTTGGGACCCCCCAGGTGCCAAAACTCTTGAACATGCTCAAAAACACTCGAAAACGACAAAAACATCACCCAAAAGTGAATAAATGACATCCTATAAGCTACAACATCCATCTACAACATTTAAAATACCATTAAAAGGTAAGAAAAGGACTAATAAAGAGGTTTCTCGTAAAGCGTACCGTAGGTCCAGAGGCAGCAGGCTGATCAGGTTAGCGAAGATGCTCAAAACGATGCTTGTGGTATGGGATCACCATCTTTCTCTAAGCTCTCCAAACTTCAACTTCTCCAAACTCAAAATATGCAAATGAATCCCATTTTACCCCTTTTTACCTTTTAAGGGTAAAATGGAGGGAATTAGGGTGGGATTTATTTCACATTTTTACCAAAAAGGAGGGGTAATTAATCAACACTATTCAAAGAAAGAGCTTGCAATTCAATTTCGAGAGATAAATCGTCTCTAACATCAAACCTTCACCGAAGCGACATTGGATCATCATTGCAGCATCATGACACTTATCACCTCATTCAACACTTCATTTTCACATCCTTACATTCACTGATTTATCTCTCGAGGGGGCATCTATCCGTCAATACCTGAAATTCAAAAATCTAGGGCATTGAAATCCTGCATCATCTAGGGCATCAAAATATCGCATCATCTGGGGCATCGAAATCTTGCATCATCTAGGCATCAACATCAAAATCTTCTTTGAAGTAACATGTAAACACATCACTTCAAAGAGGGGAAAAATATATACACCTAAAAATGGTCATCGCATTCAATTAATTAAATACAACCTATTTGATTAATACTTCAACTACATATAAATAAGGTCTTACTTTATTTATATTGTTCACTTTCCTTTTAATTCTCCTAATTCACATTTCTCTAAATTAAATAAACAAAAAAACCCTAAACATGTTTATTTGATTAATCTTCCTTAATCCTGATTAATAATTAGAGCACATTTCTACAACTTTTTTTATGTGCCACCTCATAAAGATCACATGAAAATAAATAAGCCTAATTATTAATTGGAATTATCCTCACACACTTCTACCAATAAGAAAAAGCACATGGCTTTATTCCCCCACACTTCCAACAAATTTGGAGCACATGGGTCTTTGTTTCACACACTTGGAATCTCATACATTTGGCATGCTTCCAATTGGTCAAGGGATTCTCTTCACACACATGGCATGTTGCCCTTGTTCAAGGGGACAACATCTTGATTCCTTTCATCTCCACCGTTTATCTTGTCTCCTTTGAATCTGAACCATTGATAGGTGCCACCTCACAAAATTCTTGAAAAACTCTATAAATACACCCCTTATCCTTTGCATTATCATCCACCTTTTGAGTAATGTTATAATCCTATTTTGAAATACAAATTGGAATAGTGTTATAATGCCATTTTCCATTCACATTTTGAGTATTATTACCATGTAGGTTTTTCGTAGGAGCTTGGAGCTTTCATGGAGTCTTATACTTAGCTTTCTTATCATGTGTTACTTTGCATTCTCATCTTAGATTAATTAATTGCTTCATAGTTACATTTTATCATTTCCATTGCATCATAGTTACATTTTAGGTTAGTTTGCTTTTTTGTTGCATTTGAGCATATGCATAACCATGGATAGCTCACTATAGTTGCATATCATCTCACTCATCTCCACTTGTTCATCTATCATCAACATCATCCTTCGTTTATCGTTGCATCCATTATCCTTTCCATCGTTTTGTTTCATTTATGAGCATACCACTAATCATTCCAGCACACATTTGCATACCACTAATCCTTCCACCACACATTTGCACATAGAAATCATCTTAGCTTGCATATTAAGCATCAAATCTCGTTTTCTAGGTAGTCATTTTAACAACCTTTGTGCCCATAGAAATCTAAGGGCCAAACAGTTTAACAAATCCCTAGAAATAGAGAACAATGATACGTATTTGAAAGGTTTGATTGTATTATGAATATATTAGTTTTACTTGCTTCAAAATTTGAATGTAAACCGTCTCGTTAAGGTTTGTGTTGACATTAGAGTAACTCACTCTACACATTCGACACACGCACATATAGAATTTTGGATTGAAGTCTATTTTGCAAGCTTATTTTGGTTATTTGGCCTATTTCTTGTAACATTCGGTGGTTATTCATAGGGTATGTGTATTTTCAACTAAAGCACCATTCTTCCACACAACCAACACAATATATGAGGGCAAGATCATTCAGAGGCTAATGAATATTTGATGTTAGAAGAAGATGAATCATTATTCTTTGTCTCAAGAGCAAGAATAATTTGAACACAAACTTCATTTGTATCAAGCTCAACATGCAATTGTATATTTTTGACTTTACATAGAACCTTGGGAGGTAAATTAGACTGTAGCGTCTACTACTAATCAACCTCTTGGTTTGTTGAGACCTCCACCTGCTCCATGTGCCCCTGGAGTAAATAACACATGCTCTCCAACCTGTGGAATGATAACCAATGGCCACATGAAGGCATTTTATATTTCAGCGACACCTTCCTCATATGTCACATGACATGCCTACTACCACGAGCAAAAGAAGGCATGGAATCTTCCCTATGCTAGCCCTTAACTTAGGATTAATCTCAACTAGGTGGTATTTGTGAAGAAGGAACAAGTCCATTCAACCTTTCCAACGACCTCCAACAACTTGATTAAGCAACCAACACATTATGTGTTTTTTTATTGTTGGAAATTTTGAGCTAAAGATTCCATTCATCTCTTCAATGAAGAAATTTGAACTACCAAGCCCATTCACCTCATGCGACCTTCAAATATCTACAAAGATTTATCACACAGTTTGAACTTTTTTTGTACGTGGAATGGTTATTTGACCACACGCTTCTCACGACATCCACTTGCAGGTTGACTTGGGAGATCCTCTTCTACATTTTGTGGTTGTAATATACATTTTCATCAACATTTGGTCTACATTCTCCAAGGCGTGTAGGTATAAGGTGATTCTCATAGTGGTATTTGCTACCATCCTTGAAGGTTTTCATAGGCGACTCTATATGCGACATTCCTTCACATGACACTTCCTCCATTTGGCATGAAGACCACCATTTGGCACGAAGACCACCATTTGGCACTCAACACAAGATTCACCATAATGGACACATCTCCAACAAAGGACTCTTCAAACAAGTGATCACACTACAAGAACCGGTCAACTTCAACGTTTGGCAAACATTTCCCCCACAAACAACTATCTTCCCTTTTCTTTTGGCTCTTTTTACTAATTTTTTTATCATCAGTTCAAGTTAAACATTTATTGTTATAAATACTTATTTTCTTAAAACTACCCATGATTGTTAACTATTTTGGCATTGAGATGTTTTTGATTTACTATTGTTTAATATCAAATTTTAAATTTTGGAGTCAACATTGTAATCAATTTTTGATGGGGCATAAATTTCACCTCGATTATCAAAATTTTACAAAAAAAATGAACTCTATCATAATTTTACATGTAAAAATAAGATTTGAGTTTCCATTTTATCTCAAAATTGTAAAAATTTCTATGAGTTATAAACAGTTTATTTGGAATTCAATCTTCACAACTTGTAAAATTTTCTTGCACATTGTTATGGGGGGCTACAATCATCACTAATCATTTTCAGGGGGGTCAATCTTGCATTTCAAATTGATATTTTTCTTTAAATTAGAAAATGTCTAAAAAAAAGAAAAAATAAGTGCAAATATTGTGGGAGCAATCAACATGTGGATGATTTTTTTCCTCATGTCTCTAATCAAATTATTGACTTTCTATTGGAGCTTGCAAAAAAAAATCTCACTAAGAAATCTTGTGAGACACCTGAAATGTAACCTTAACATAAACACACTTGACTTTACCTATCATAATAGTTAATTAAATAAATATTTTATTATTTATTTAATTAATTTAACCTTTTCTCTTATCCTAATATTTAATTAAATAAATAACTATTATTTATTTAATTAATTTTCACATTACTTTTATCCACCACCTTTAATTAAATAAATTTATATTTATTTAATTAAATCTAATCTTAGCCCCCAAACCTTCCAACTAAATATATTAATTAATACCTACTTAAGCCCCCAAACCTTCCAACTAAATATATATATATATTTTTAGACTGCAGGAATCGGGTAGCACGACCCCCTATAAACTGCAGGTGTGCCTGGTAAACTTTTTAACGTGACCGGCGGCACTGGCGCGACACGCCCTCCGGTACCACAGGACGGGGGAGACTAGAACTCGTGACCAGCAGAGCCGCAACGGAATTACTTAGCCAACCGAGCTAGGGCCCCGGCCCAACCTTCCAACTAAATATATTAATTAATACCTACTTAATTAATTTATTTAGGCTAATTAACCTTCATTATCATTTTCTTATTATTTAATTCCACCTCACCATCAATCTTTGTCCACTCAATCCTAGCCCTTGAAATCATCCACATGAATCAAGATCTAAACTTGTCACCATGTGACAAGTGTCCTAGCCTACCTATCTTACCCCTTGCTCACACATGTGTGAGCATATCTCCCTCACATGTGAGGCTACCCTACCTCTTACACATGTCATATACATGTCACTTTCCCAAGCCACCCTACCTCTTACACATGTCATAGACATGTCTTTTTTATGATCTTCCCTATGTGTTCTCACACATGTGTGAGCACAACTTT
>VDFB02023802.1:0-24836 GCA_007258455.2 Sequoia sempervirens | reverse complement strand
ATACTCAGGTTTTGTAAATCATTGGCAAGCTTGAAATGCCAAGAGTCTTGGCCTAATATCAGCTTTGTAATCTGTCCACATATTTCAATCAATAAGAGGAGTTATAAGGTTGCATCTCATTATTTGCCTTTATGCACTTGTTGTGTTATTCAATTTCAGTTTGCAAGGCAATTGTTTGTCTTAACGTCTCTAGAGTAAAGTCTACATTAAAGTTGCATAGCAAGTGTTTGATATAATGTCTATGGCTGTAGCTTTCATTTCCATATTCTAGGCTGCATACCAAGTGTTTGTGATAATGTCACTTGTTCATAGTTGCACATATGACATCTTAGATTGCATTCAAAGTGTTTGACATAATTCCTAGTTGTTGTAGCTGCATATTGCAAGTTGTTTCAGTCATCTATATGCATTCAAAGAGTCAAAAGGAATTACATTTGCCGTAGTCCTTCACCTAGCTATCTTAGTAATCATTTGCAAGCATTTAGATCACATTTGACATCACTTCAAGTAAACATATCAGACTGAAATTTCAGACCAGCAAGTAAAAAGGGTGTATGCAAAGTGTTTGATGAAATTCCCAGGGCCAAACACATAAGTTTTTCAAACAGATTTGAGCAAGGTCATTACAGTGGTATCAGAGCGGTTTCCTGCCATCCTGTGGGGCATTGATCATGGCTACTTCAAGTACTCAGAAGCAGTGGGACAAGAGTGTGAAAAAGCTTTTGAAAGAGTTTGAAGAAATAAGTAAATTGCTCTCAGACCCTGTAACCAGAGGCAGATTATCTCGGTATATGACTTCCATTTCTAAGAAGTCTACATCACCAAACGAAAGTAAGGAGGAACAAGAGGTCTCTACAAGAGAGGTATCTAGAAACCTCTACAATGAGTTTACAGCAGTTGATGACCAGCATACAGCTCATTCTAGTGAGGAAAAAAATCAGACCAGCATAGAGGAAGAAATTGGGCACAAGACACTTCAAAAGGATTTCAAGGTTGAAGAAGAGCAAGTGGTGTTTGAAGACAAATCAGTTGCTTTGGAGCAGCTACATGAGGATATGGGTTCTTGTGATACTTCATTAGCTGAGTCTTGAATTGCTTCATCCTGTCATGATGAAGAAACTGATTGTGATTTTGAGGCCCAAGATATTAAGGAGGATGTGGAATTCGATCCTCTACTTAGTGGAGCAGCCACTAGTGTTTTGTCTTCACATGACGAAGAAGGCATTTTACAATGGCATGATGTCATCACAGATTTGTTTGAGGACAGCAGCATTGTGCCTCATCATTCTCATGAAAAGGAAGCTTGTGATCATGTGCAAGCCAATGATATGATATCATCTTTTCATGGCAGTCCTACATCCATTGGTGGGTATGAAGATATCGAACATAAGAGGACCAATTTTGTGTATTTTGGCATTGAAGAAGTTGAAAGGTCCGAAATGATGAATGAAGAGTGGTTGAGGAAGGTCAAGGAGGCTAGGTTAGTGGCTGCAAATGCAAGACAACTCCTTCAAGAAGTGAAAGACAAGGTCAATCACATAAACATAACAAGACAAAAAAGGGTAGATGACATTAGAAGGCTTTTTATTCAAAGAGAGGTTGGATATGAATATGCACATTGTTCCAATAATGATGATTCTTCATGTGAGGTTGAAATTGTTCATAGTTTGGAGACTCATTCATCAAGGACTTGCATATGGGATAACGGTGGCGATCCAACTTCTCTTCTGGGAGTAGATGGCATTCATGATGATCCTCTCTTCGAGTTAGATATCACTCGCACTCTTGACATGAGCATTCATCATTGCGTTTGGGATCCTTTCAGTGCATTGGGATCTCAAACAAGGCTTGCAAAGGAGTGTCCTAGTCAGTTCTGGTATCCAACCTCAGATGGTGATTCTGAGTTTGGCAGGTCTTCTATTTTGTTCTCTCATGATAATTACCATTTGATTCAAGACTTGGGGACTTGCTGCATTTTGGAGATGGGAGGTATCAGAGTGGCACAACAGGAAGCAATAGGTGGTGGTTGTCCAACAATATGGATGTATCAGATTTATCATCACAGTTTTGGGATTGAGTTGATTGAGCAGCATGTGCTAGTGCTACAGGAGTTGTTTGGTGATGTTTGGGACATTACACAGATCTTCACTTGGGATCCAGGTGGAGAAGAGTTGTAGTTTGCAAGGCAATTGTTTGTCTTAATGTCTCTAGATTAAAGTCTACATTAAAGTTGCATAGCAAGTGTTTGATATAATGTCTATGGTTGTAGCTTTCATTTCCATATTCTAGGTTGTATACCAAGTGTTTGTGATAATGTCACTTTGTCATAGTTGCACATATGACATCTTACATTGCATTCAAAGTGTTTGACATAATTCCTAGTTGTTGTAGTTGCATATTGCAAGTTGTTTCAGTCATCTATATGCATTCAAAGAGTCAAAAGGAATTGTATTTGCCTTTAGTCCTTCACCTAGCTATCTTAGTAATCATTTGCAAGCATTTAGATCACATTTGACATCACTTCAAGTAAACATATCAGAATGAAACTTCAGACCAGCAAGTAAAAAGGGTGTATGCAAAGTGTTTGATGAAATTCTCAGGGCCAAAAACAGAAGTTTTTCAAACAAATTTGAGAAGGGTCATTACAAATGCCCAGGAGTCTCCTTGGAAGTCTCCTTGGAGTCTCGAAGACCCATGGAAGTCCCCTTCTGCAAGAAACGTTAAGGGGACGGCGGCGAAATGGGGGGACGTTTCCTAGGCGTCCCTGCGTCTCAAAAACGTCCTCGTCTTGGGTTCGTTTAGAATTTCAAGAGGACCCCCCGCATCCCTATGCAACACTAATAAATACATTTATTGACTCTAATCAATAAATGTGAACATATTATAATATAAACAGCAAACATAAATACATTTACTTATTCCCACTCTATGAGATTTGAACTTATTATAATTGGAACCCAATAACAATAAGCATTCCTACTTTATGCCATAAGCAGATCACAATTCATAAAATATTCTCCCGTATGTATGCAGCTCATGCTTTATTTCTTATATTCCTTCTTTTCGGATGTTGCTCCTGAATCAAAGAAGAAGAAGGATCTCTCCCATATTCAATGCTTCAGATGTGACAAGTATGGTCACTATGCCAGAGATTGTGCAACAAGACCAAAGCTGCTACCATTGCGGATGTGGAAGATGCCTCTCCTCAGAAGGATTCAAGAGATAACTAAAGTGGATTTCTATTCATCTTTTCCCTATGTAGCAATGTTCCAGTGGATAGTAGCACATGGTTGATTGATAGTGGCGCTTCTCGACACATTACAGGTTATAGAGAGCATCTTTCAGATTTGGTAGAAAGAGAAACCAACATTCAAGTAATAATCGGAGATGATGCTTGCTATACAATGAAAGGTGTTGGAGCCACCTCTCTTCACCTAGACTCTGGCATCCCTCTTCATTTGACTGATGTCTTGTTCGTACCAAGTATCAAGAGGAAACTTGTATCAATTCCAGCCTTGGAGGACAAAGGTGAAATATGCTAACCAATTTTGAAGCACAAAATAACACACATAACCAACACTTAAGCAACTCGGTTAGCGTTAGCTCCAAAAGAAAACTGAACTTGAAATGAACTCACACCAAGAATGCACACTCAACCCCAATAAGGGATAGGTGTTGTCATATGGCGGAGGAGCTAAATGAAAATACTTGAAGAAAATTACTCAACGTCAAGAAAATGCACTCAAGATCCCACTGAGGGCGAGGTGCTAACATATGACGGAGTGTTGAATTGAAAACTAGAAACTGATAGACGGATAACCAGCCATGAAGAGCATTTCCACACTACCACCAAACAGTGGGGGGAAAAGATTACAATTAAAACAATTCATCCGCTGCGGCAGGCATCCACAGAGCTGTGGGGATTCTCTACTATGAAAGTGGGTACAAGAGAGTTACAAATCAGATTATCCACACTGGCGGTAAACCATCCAGGGGTAATTTAATGACAAAACAGTAAGTAATTGCAGAACTGGAAATGGTTGGATTAGTAATGCTTAATCTCAACCTTTACAAATTAAACTCTGCAGATTACAAATTACAATGATAGGAATGAACCTTAGAACAATAAGTATGAACTTTTACAATCATATAACACTCCAAAACTGAAGTATAAGACCAAAAACTGAGAACTATAACAGTTTGATATAAAAACCAGAATTCTGGAAATTCAAACCAGCAAACTGTGAATTCATTAAATGCTCATAACTTGGTCAAATTACCTCCAATTGACGTGAAATCAGTTGCAATGATCTCCTGGAAGATAGGCGCCCATTCCATGATGAGGAAACAGCAGCAAATGATAAATATTATTTTCTTAGCACAATTCCCAATGTTCCAGAATGTTACGGCCTTGAGCAAGGGCGATTTTGACAAGTAAAAATCATAAACTCAAAACTAAAATCTGAAACTCTACAAAGATGGTCGCCTTGGGTGTAGGAATGGATTGGAAAAGTACCCACAAGCAAATTAAATTCACTCCAAAAGCTGTATGCAAAAACCACTTTCAGCTGTGACTGTATCAGCAACTTCAAAACTGGAAATTTCATCAAAATCTTCAACTATTGAGCTCAATCTGCTAGTCTGATTTGAGAAGCAGCAAATGACCAACTAGGTGTTGTATTTCAAACACGAAATTGGATTGGAACTAGGAGGTAAGCATCCCTCGAAGTATTAAACAAGTTGTCATTTCGACAGCATAACATTAGCATAAAAATATTGGATAATAAAAGCTGGAGCAAAACTTCTCTTTTATAGAAAAAGAGGTGACTTTTCAAATTCCCAAAACTCCTCCAAGAATGGGACGCCAAAAGTCCCATTTTGAAATATTTTAAAATTCAAAATATTAAATCCTCCTTTAGAATGGCGTCCACTTCAAGGCACAAGAAAACTTTATTAAATATTTAATATCTCCTTCATGAGGGCGTCCCCCTTCATGGCCACCTTTTAAACACAACTTAAAGTTAATGAACTAGGCCAAGGGGTCAACTTGAAATTAAAACATTAATGCCTTGAAATATATTATTTCACCAAGATAATGCTTTTTTAAAGCCAAAATCAAACCCAAGCAACTGCTCCAACTGAAAATGACTTACTGAAGGCTGACAACTGAACCACTGCCAAAATTAGTATTTACTAAAAATAGTAAATACCTAGAAATGCCACAAATCTCCAAGCAAGGAAACCCTAATTTAACTTTTGATCAACCTACGGATTTCCGGAAATAGGCTATCAGTCAAAGAAGAGCGTATGGCCAAAATGGGGACATTACAAAAGGATATCAAGTTGCATTTTCTAAGGGAAAAGTTCTTGCTTGGCCAAAGAACTTTAGCATCAAAACAGCCCGACTGATTGGTGTTCGTCAAGACAGTCTATATAGACTTTCCATTCATCCAATTCAAGCATTGTTGCATGATTCCACCAATTCGAGTGAGCTATGGCATAGGAGACTTGCTCACCTTCATTTCAGAGCTCTTCCATCCATGGAGAAGATGGTTACTGGCCTTTCGAAACTCAATCAGGAGCATGATGGTACTTGCAAAGGATGTCCAATGGGTAAGAATTCTAAGGGTCCTTTCCATAGTAGTGAAAGTAGATCAAAATGTATTCTAGATCTTGTTCATTTTGATTTGTGTGGTCCAATGTCTGTGGCATCCTTGAGTGGTTTTTGGTATTATGTAATTTTCATTGATGACTATTTGTAATGTCCCCATCTTTTAATATGCCCCTGAAGAGGAAAATTCATTAATTAATAATTCAGTTAGCGTAACTGAAAGTGGCGGACTATATTGGTGCATTTGGGGTCTAAAGAATTATCACGGAGAATTGAATGGATTTTGTCTTTTGGGAATACTGGTAAGGAGAACTCTCAGAACCCCTTGCTATGTTGGACGAAACCCCAACATGGTTTTCTTTTAGTAGATTAATAGCAGTTTGCTGAAGGCGTTTGGTGTAGGGCATGCTTGCATATAAATTTCCTGTGCTTGGATACAGAGCAAAGACGCATTTGGAAGCCTAGTTGATTTGTTACGGCTATGGTCTTGAATCATCGGGCTTTGTATTGGCAGAGATTTAACACCAATCAAATATCGGGTTTATTGTTCTACAACCTGTATTGTTGTTAATTATCTACGCTAATTGTCTTTGATGAAGCCGACAATACTCTGTTCATGATGCTAATATGGAGACTTTGAAATTAATACGAAATATTGGGGCAGAGTGTAGAAAACCCTGTTCTCCCTGTTTTTCTGTAACTGTCTGGTTTGCTAATTTTTTTCGTTTTTGCGTTTTGAAAAGAAGATGCTGAATAAATTTATATAAAATAATGCAATACTGGAAATGATTAAATCTACTGAAAATGCTGATGCCAGTCTATTTATTAATCCTCTGGAATGATTACAAATGAGATCCAATAACATGCAATTAAAAAGCAACAGTATTTTGATGAAAACCTAATTATTGCAGCAAGCTGAAAGAAAACTCTGTGAACGTTCTGTGATAACTTCTGAATGAAGATATCCCTCTGAATGC
Source organism: Sequoia sempervirens (assembly GCA_007258455.2). Taxonomy (NCBI): domain Eukaryota; kingdom Viridiplantae; phylum Streptophyta; class Pinopsida; order Cupressales; family Cupressaceae; genus Sequoia; species Sequoia sempervirens. Next base: position 18,248 of record VDFB02023802.1, on the reverse strand, counting down.
AATAGATCAGCTGATATTTCACAGCCCTGAACTGCAACACTGAAGATGGCTCGTTCTCCAATGCCTGTAGAAACTGAAACCCTTGGCTTCGTTCTCTGAAGAAGACTTGATCAAAAATCAATTTCATAACATAATGAGCTCAAATCCCAATGAAACCCTTATATCTCCTCAAGAGTTCGAATTTTCTCAATTAGGTTTTATTTAAATAAATTCGAACTTTTCTTTTTAATTTTTCAATAGTTTTCGAAAGCACTTTTAATTATAAAATATAATTAAAAGTGGCCCCTTCAATGATGGGCGACCCCTTTAGCAAAAATCACTTAAGTTATAATGAAATATTATAACTTTATATTATAATGCTCCACAATTAATATTTAATTAAATAATTAAATATTAATATTTCTCTCATTATTTATCCGGGATGCCCAATCCGCCTCAAGCCGTCGATCGAGGAAGTGATTCTGAACACGTCGCCAAATCCCTACCGCTAAAAATAGCAGGGGTCCACGCCGACGCCAAGAATCGCTAAAATAGCAACTTCTGCAAAAAGCGTCCGAATGAGCCCGAACGAAAGCCAACTGATCAAGAACTGCCAATCTGAAGCTGAGCCAACTCCAACTAGACCCTCTATACCATCCATCAGCCTACGAGGGTCGCATAATAGGCTAACTCTTACGAACTCTGATGCTCGCCAAAAATGGGGACATTACAGTCCGCCCTCCCTGAAATTGCTTGTCCCCAAGCAATCTCCACTGCAAAGAAACTCCAATCCTCGGAAGGCCCAAAGAAAACCTGTGAAATGTCCCACACATCATGAACTGTCTCCTGTAGCATCAACAAAAACTCAACTGCGCAAGCTATCCCTGGATCCCAAACCCATAGTGAAAGTCTGTCGTGTCTGTCATCCTCAGGCTGCCACTGCGCTCTACTGCCTCCAACTTCACCATGTTGTGAGTGGTGAAGTAACCCAATGGGACCCATCCAATACTCAGTGCCAAAACTGTCACCACCTGGATCCCAATACAATTTGAATTCACATCCATCTATCATGCGGAGATAAGAACTTCTAGAAGCATCTGCCATACCAAAACTCTGCCTGTCCTCTGCTAAACCCTCATGGATGTGATAACTGATCAAGCCATCATGCCAACTGAAACCATAGTCATCCTGTAACCATGTACCCATAAGAAAACCTTGTGACATAGAAGTAGCAAACCCAGTTGGATACATATTGACATGATGTAAAACTGATAACTGTCCCTGCAAGTGATCCCCCGCAAACAGCTGAATCGGACGCTTGCAACCTCTAATCCCATCTTCTGAAGACGGTGAATACCCATCCCACAACGGATGGTATAACTCCCGGGCCAATCCACACCGATGCATCACCAAATCCTCCATGTGTGGACCAAAGGAGAAGTGATAAACACTCCTCACGATGCAATCAAGATAAAATGCTCCCACCTCTGTCAATGGCTGTCCATCATAGTCCTGGGGAAACAAATTAGCATACGTACAAATCTCCATACTGGATGATGCCCCACATATCTCCTGTGACGACAATGAAGTAGTGACGTGATCTGTCACACAACTCTCGGAAAAATCAACTATCTCATCACAAGAGTTCTCAACCAAAACACTCATCCCAGCTGAATTGACTGCACCAATATCTGTGATAGATGTAACCACATCCTCACTACAACTCGTGGATATAAGACCCTCATCACTGCCTCTGTATGTAACTGTACTGTATCTGCAGCTGGTGGAAACTGTGCCAAACTCAATTCCACGGTAAGCTCCTCCAACCGTGACTGTGACTCTTGAAGGGCCAATTGACTGCTCTTCAAAGAGTCCATAGTCACCTCAAGCTCATGAGTGAGCTCATCGACCTGCTCCTCCTTCCCTGCAAAGCATCATAACAAATGCAATCCCACTCGAGAAGAAAATCCCTGTCTGCAAGTAGTTTTAGGTAATTTTGTTTCATCATTCCAATTGCTTCTCGAAGTGCATGTATCTCTGCAAGGGAAAAACTACTATCACCGTGCTCATCTATCAAAGGAGTACTCCAACCATAGGTAGCTAACATCTGACGAGCAACATCAAAATGCTCAATGGTTGTGGCAATCATATTGTCATTCACTTTTAGTTGCCCAACCAAATGATGAGGATTCTGTAGCTTAAGACCCCCATACAAGTTTTCCAGTTCGCAATATGCACTATGATATGAGGCTGATTCGTCCTCACTCTCCTTATGATAAGCAGCATCATGTGTGCTTTCATCCATGCACACTTCAACATCTAAGGTACTGCTGCTATGTACCTCAAAGGGTGGCTCAACTGATAAGGTAGAAGTTGCTGGTATGACAGTATCTTCACACACTTCTACTCCCAAAGTAACTGCATGCCCATCCAAAGCATGATCCTGGGATTCCATATCAACATATGAATCTTCCAACTTATTTTCTAAAGTCTGATCTGGAAAATCAGACTCACCATAACATGAATCATCAACATACAATGCGTCATTAGTACCCAATTCCTGAGTACTTTCATGCGACAATTCAATAGGATCATTTTGCACAGGTGAAGTCATTGCTGTCTCAAGCTGATGCAAAGTTTCATCATCGCTGTCATAAAAATCAGGACTGTTAGGTGTAGCTTCCCTAGGATCAGTTGTATACTGGTCACCAACTGCTGAAAACTCATTGTAGAGGCTTCTTGACACCTCACTTGAAAAGACATTATGTTCAGATTTAGATTCTTCACGATTACTTTGCTGGTTGGTTTTTTTAGGTTCTGAATCCTCATAGGGAGCCCACATTATTCTATGCGCTTTGCCCTTAGGTCTTAAAGGGCAATCATGGTTTAAGTCATACGGCTTTCCGCAATAGGAACACAACTTCATTTTGTTTTGCGATGTCGGACCTTTGATGATAGGAAGTGAATTGGATCCTTTAGACCGTCCAAGCTCTGAAAGCGCCCGTTCTACCCGCAACAACTCGCGATTGAGCTTGTATTGGGATTGTTCAAGTTCTTTGAATACCTGTTTATTTCTGGACAATGTTTTCATGACGCCCATTTTCGCTGCCAAACTGAAAACCAAATCCAACTAATTTGTGCACAACTGATTTTACACCCCCACCATGCAATACATTTCATCACTGTAATGTCCCTTGCTGTTTGGATAAATTTTGACTTTCAGCAACTGGACATTTCATCAAACACTTGATCTTCGATTTCCCAACTTGATGTTGGCTGTTCTGATTTGCATTTTGCTTATATTTGATGTTTCAGAATGCTGTCATGAATATTAAAGACTGCTAATGCAATGTTCTCACAATATTCAGATGACTAAAAGGATAGGAATGCAAGGCAAACTTGACTTGAATAATTGAAACTCATGCAATGGTGTTACTACAGTAAACAGACATTTGGACAAACAGTTTGTGTGCAACTTCCAAACTCACTGATATTGCAATATAGCATTCCCCAAACTGGTTACAATATGTGCAATTAAGAGACGACTTCCTATTGACATTGCCAACTCAGTTTACAATGAAGTTCTCATGAACACTATCCCTGCATGAACACTATCCCTGCAATCACATATAGCTGGAACTGTCAACTTGTGGCAATCAAAATAAAGATTCTATCGAATCCTCCACATGTGCGTCTATCTGTTGCTTCTGAATGCTGTGTCCAACTTGCCTTGCCAATCATGACCAATATTTGTTTTATTCGGTTCTTTCTCTATTCTGTCTTATTTGCCTTTAGGAAAAGTTGTGTTTTGTTTTACCAATATGCATCCTCAGTCGAATATCCGTCCAAGCAGCTTGCTAAGTGAAACAAGACCCGGTCCAATGATCTCTCACCTGCCCGAGAGAATATTCAGACGGCTTATTACAAGTCCATATCAGACGCAGCTCCCTTCAGAAAATACGGAATTTTACTGAACTGAGTTTTTGCTCCCGTGAATTGATTCTTTCCTGAAATTTGTATTCTCCAGAAAAGAAATAAAAATATACGGCTCCTTTATATTTCCGGATGCTTTCTGTAACTCCTTTGATATTTTTTTAAAATCCGCCTTCATATATTTTCTAGAACCCAAAGGAACGGCTTCCTTGATATGGCGCACACCATCACGGGAATATAAATAAAAAAAATCCACTTTATCGCTTCACAAGGAAAAATTAATATTTTCCTTCACTTCCCAGAATATGATATATCGGGCAAATTATAATATAAACCTTATATGCTGTAGCGGCACAATATAATATTCAGATTCGTCCGTCATTGATATTTCACTTCTTGCAATATATTTATTTCTTATTTGCCCCTGACGAATTCCTCCCTTGTCTTATTCGATCTATGCCAGCTCGTCACCCTTATGAATAATACGACAGCTCTAAGTCGTATTACTTCAGATAAGCCAAACTCGTCTTATCTGTATCTTGTTTTGTCCGCCAAATGAATAAACGCAAACTAGAGGCGGAATTCTTCTTACAATGTTGTCTTTTTTCCACCTGGCGAAGACTTCCACAAACTCCTGATTTGTCTTTTTGCTGGCTCCCGATAAAGGTGTTTAGATACCAAGATTTACAAATCGATCTCATTTATTTGTCTTTAACCCATGTAGGATTTCCTTCAAGCTTCTGCGCTGACCAGATTTTGTCTTAATCGATAGCTTAATCGATTTGTCTTATTTGCTGTTGATAACTCTTGTCTCTAGCTGTAGACGTGTTCTTGACTCTTCATAGAAATCGTCCCTCCAAAAACTGGGAACGAATATTTCATCCTTTTTTAATCAAATCGATCCTCTTGGATCGATTGTTTTTCCTAAAATTGATTTGGTATAACTCTGCAATTGAGAATCTCTTCAAACCCTAAATTCTCAGAATTTTCTTTTGCTCAAAAATATTAAATTTCCCACACAGGATGGCGGAAACCGCTCTGATACCAATGTAGAAAACCCCGTTCTCCCCGCTTTTTCTGGTAACTGACTGGTTTGCTAATCTTTTTCGCTTTTATGCGTTTTGAAAAGAAGATGCTGAATAAATTTATATAAAATAATGCAATACTGGAAATGATTAAATCTACTGAAAATGCTGATGCCAGTCTATTTATTAATCCTCTGGAATGATTACAAATGAGATCCAATAACATGCAATTAAAAAGCAACAGTATTTTGATGAAAACCTGATTATTGCAGCAAGCTGAAAGAAAACTCTGTGAACGTTCTGTGATAACTTCTGAATGAAGATATCCCTCTGAATGCAATAGATCAGCTGATATTTCACAGCCTCTGAACTGCAACACTGAAGATGGCTCGTTCTCCAATGCCTGTAGAAACTGAAACCCTTGGCTTCGTTCTCTGAAGAAGACTTGATCAAAAATCAATTTCATAACATAATGAGCTCAAATCCCAATGAAACCCTTATATCTCCTCAAGAGTTCGAATTTTCTCAATTAGGTTTTTATTTAAATAAATTCGAACTTTTCTTTTTTAATTTTTCAATAGTTTTCGAAAGCACTTTTAATTATAAAATATAATTAAAAGTGGCCCCTTCAATGATGGGCGACCCCTTTAGCAAAAATCACTTAAGTTATAATGAAATATTATAACTTTATATTATAATGCTCCAGTAATTAATATTTAATTAATTTAATTAAATATTAATATCTCTCTCATTATTTATCCGATGCCCAATCCGTCTGAAGCTGTCGACTGAGGAAGTGATTCTGAACGCTGCCAAATCCCTACTGCTAAAAATAGCAGGGGTCCCACGCTGACTGCCAAGAACTGCTAAAAATAGCAACTTCTGCAAAAAGCGTCCGAATGAGCCCGAACGAAAGCCAACTGATCAAGAACTGCCAATCTGAAGCTGAGCCAACTCCAACTAGACCCTCTATACCATCCATCAGCCTACGAGGGTCGCATAATAGGCTAACTCTTACGAACTCTGATGCTCGCCAAAAATGGGGACATTACGAGGTATTCATCGGAAGTAAAGATTGTGGGATTTAAGTCGTGTTTTCTTTGGCAGGCATATAAACTCGAATATTGCAGTTAGCATATATCTGGCTTATCCGAGTTTCTCCATGAACCAGCAGAAGTTCTAAAGTTATTCCATGCCGGAATCACATACTCTAATGTTGAGCGCGTATATCACGAATACCTCTTAACAGCGCATATGCATTGACGGGTATTCTCGGATTAATGAGCCGTCACTATTATTGGAGTGGGATGATTGACGCCGGAGTTTTACTATGCTTGTTGATCGATATTCATCTACGAAGATGTCTGCGCCAGAACTATATGATGGTCGAGTCAATTGATAGTGAATTATTTTGACATTTCTGACGGTGTTATTCCGTCTCTATGTATATAGGATGGTTGTTGCAACTTATTGGAGTGAGCTCTGTCCACCGAGACATTCATAATTATTGATAGTCGATGATATCTGGTCATGATATTAGTATCCTCTGGAGGCCGAATAAGAGCGCATTGGTCTGGCATTGCTATCTGGAGTTTATTGCTTTAGCGGAAGTATTATGGGTATGTCTCAAGGATTTAGCATTATTATGAGCATTATTTGAATGTCTGATTAATACCTGTACATTGGGAATATACATAGATTTCTGTAATTTATTCTGGCTAGAGACAATTAAGCCCTGGTATTTCTTTGGAACGCCTATGTGGTCTGGAATATAACTTGCACGTCAACTGAAGATTTGTAGTGCACTTTTTACTATTTCTAATGGACTGTTGTGTTAAGCAATTCATTTCATCCATAACTTTCTAAACTACAATCTGGCTGAGTCTAGTTGAAGTGATTATATGGTTCGAAGCAATACTCTGTTGGTTTGATGTAATACTCTGTCCCTCTGTTCTATCCTTCTACTGGTTTATGTATTTAAACCCCGATATTATTCAATCCTTGATGAAATGCATTTGAATAACTTCGATCATGTGGGTTCCAAGATTGTATAACAGTTTTATGTTTGAAACTACTATGCAATGTTGTTCCTAAGCATACATACATCTGCACTATATTATGTTGAAAGTTGCATATTCAGGGATCAAATCATTTGAAAGTCCCACCTTGTCAGATTAGTTGTCAAATATCATTGTTAAACTTGGAGCACATCGACAATAATCTTGGCCTCAGGGGTTGGGGTTATTACAGTGGTATCAGAGCCACTATCCTGCCAGCCTGAGGGTTTTCAACTACAGTTACAACAATGGATAGAATTCAGAGCAGAAGATTGATCCCTGCCTTTCTTCCTGACTCACCAGCAAAGGAAAAGAAGCTCAATTTGGAGAAACATATGGAAGACCTTGCTCAATTGCAAGAAAAAATGGCTTGTGGTTTTTCTCAATCACAACAGAAATTTAATCGGAATTTGCAGCGGCTTGCTAATTCATTGTCAAGAGAATCTCAGCATACTAATGACTCTTCCACACCTACAAGTAAAGGAACTCATGATTTGTTTGCACAGGAAGAGTATAGGGAGATTTGCAAAAATCTTCATGAAGAGTTTGAGATACATGTTGAAGTCTATGAAGATAAAAGGGAAGGCTCTTGCAATGATGAACACTTGTTTGATCACAACTCCATCAGGTCATTATTGGGTAAAGATTGTAATGCATCCTCAAGCAAGGTGGTTGAAAAGTGTAATGCAAATTCCAATGTTAACAGACCTTGTACACATGAAGACAAATCAGAAAAGATAATTCATGGCAGCCTTGAACAAAAGCCTCTCGTGTTGGAAGATTTCGGAAATCATTTTATGGCGAAGGAAGAAAAGATTGTGAAAGTATTATCAAGGATGGATGATACTCATAAGCATGTTGAAGACCTCATTAGGACAGACCAAATTGAGGAAAGGCGAACAGGAAAGATAACTAGTATTTCTCATACACATTTGCAGTCCATCAAAGAAGCATTGGAATTCATAAAAGGTGATTACTTGCAATTACTAAGAGATAGAGACATGGCTGTCAAATTGGAGGAGGACAAAGATAGGGAAATTGTCGATCTTCGCCTTCAGTTGAGTACGGCTCATAATTCAGTGTGCAAAGCAGAAAATCAGTTGTGTGTTGCAGCCACTTTGCAAAAGCGAGAAGTCAATGCCAGAGGCATGGAACCTGAACAATTTGATGAAGATGGTTTGGAACAAGGAAAGAAAGTAGATATGATGGCTACAGGTAAGGTTTGTAAAAATCCCTGTGAAGAATTTGATAGACAGGCAAATTCGGGTCATGAAAGCAAAAGGATAGAATCTGGTGTAATCTTACTAGAAGAACCGCATGTGGCATCTGTTAAAGAATGCAAAAGTTTTATAGTGGGTGGCATAAAGATTTCGATTGATGAATCTTATGAAGGTATGGGTTTTATTGGTGCTCCTTTGGTTGACCAGAACACTGTCCCATCATTCATGGTGGAAGATGTGAAGGAAGAGTTTGTAGCTTCAAACAATAGGCAAGGTACGGAAACCCATGGAGAGTTTATTGATGAACACGATTCTGATTTTCTGAGTTTGATTGGTAGTCCCTTGTCATCACAAGTCATCCATGAGAGGTTTGAAGAATATTCAAATTGCTCAGAGTCTAATTTTGTATCAGCAATTGATGAAGAACATGAGGCTGACTTGGATACATCTTCAAGTGTGATTGTTGACTCTCAAATTGGCTCCACTCCTACACATGTTGAAAAATCAGAAGTAGGCATACAAGACAGGGAATTTGTGGATCTTTGTCTTCAAATGAATACGTCTCATCACTTATTGCATAAATCAGAAAACACATCTTCTATAGCAGCCTCTACCAGGATGCGAAAAGACAATGCAAGTTGCATAGAATGTAAACATATGGATGGAAGAATTGAGGAGTTTCATGAGGAAACATCTTGTAGCTTGATGACATTTGATGTTGTGTTAGGTGAGACACTACTACTTCTCACTTCGAAAGACCAGGAGGAAGATCAAGATTTGGAGGTGTTCAGTGACTCCAAAGAAAGCAAAGAGGAATCCCAAATGCTGATTTGGGACAGCAGCAGATTACTCTCCCATCCTCGTGAATTTGTTGTTTATGGTCATGAAAAAGCTAATTCAACCATTGTTGACAAACCTCTTTTTGAGTTGAGTGCTGATTTGACTTTAGATAATCCACTCCTTGAGTTGGATGATGAGGAGGCTCTTAGTCTTGATGACGCAAATGATATGTGGGTTTCATGTGTGGGATGTGATTGTAAAGTTGAGCATACAATTATTGGACCAGCCACTTGTTGATGTGCTTTTCATGACCGCACCAACGCAAAATAAAGTCGCCAACGGCTACCCTATCCTCTCTTGATCAACGTATCCAGCACACTAAGATTGCGAGAGAGTTCGTGCATTCAACTCCAAGGTTCTTTCAGTGCGAATAGGCTCAGTTGGCTTGATGTGATTTGCTGGTATTTCAAGGGGACTTACGGAATTGTTCGGCAGCAGAGAAAGGAATTCAAATGCTCAAAAGATTTGTCTAGGAAGCGCGGGTTTCCTATTCTAACCAGAAAGTACTGAATTGAAATGGCGTAAGGCTAAGAGAGTCTAAATCTATTCCAAGTGCGGGATATGGAGCTCAACTTCAGCAAACTTCAACCAAACTTTGCTTTGCCTTGCATCGAACAGCTTCCACGGAGTCGGTGCAATCTTCAAGGGAGATGACTAAAGATGTTCAAACCACCACTTGACTTAAAGATACCATCACAACGACGCATACCATTATTCAAACTGTGATTGAAGTTAAGTACATGATATTCCAGTTGACCACACAAGGCGCATTCACCATCAGCAAATACACTAGTGGTATGGATAGACGAAGTTGCTTAGATCAAACACCACATTCCACAGTTAACATCTACTTGCATGGAATGAAAACTATACTACTTAGAACTATTTTACGCTACCATTTGAATCGAAAGGACGAAGAAACCTTGCTAGCTACTCACAACAAAGACAAAATTCACCATCAATGAAAAACTCTTTTATTGAGAGAGTGTTCACAACAATTTCTTACAAAGTTTTCAAAGGGAAAACTTTCCCTCTTCTTCAAACTACACTATCAATCTATACTAAGTTACTCCTAAGCTATCACCTAGTTGTCTCTCTATTCCGACTTCTACTCTAATGAGTTACAAATGAGGGGGACACCCCCTTTTATAGTTGGCCAAGTCCAATGAACGGCTCAGATTACAATCGGCTGGATGGCCCAGATTGTGCCACCTCAGCCCTAAACAAGATTTGCCCTAAAAACCGCCATAATGGAGAGTGGGGCAATAAATGAGCAATTAATGGCCACCACCTTCTAGAAGATTCCCGTTTATAGACGCGTTCACACTGTTCTCGACCTTCTTTCTTAACGTTGTTCTTTAACTTCACTCGAGCTTCCATTCTTTACTCCATCTTAAGTTTTGAAAATGTTTCTTCAACACTTAGCCATTTTCTCGCAAGTTTTCCTCCTTCGAGGTTGAAATGTCATCTTGGATCACTTGCTTCATCACTTCAAGTCATCACCGCTTGGTCTTGACATTCCTCCTGCAAAACAAACAAGGAGAAGAGTATTAGAACATCTCATAATATAAATTCAACTTACCTGATTTTCACGCTCTAATTTCCAAGCGTTCATCATCCTTGCTAGTCAACTTCATCTTTCTGCATGATGCCATGCCTTAGCCAAATTTTCCAACCCATCTTGCACTTGCCCGGCGCACTTCATTCTGATATTTCATCCAACTCAGGCTCGAGGAAAATCCCCTCATCAGGAATTTGATCAAAAATCATCTAGGCGATCGCCTTCAAATTCATCTGCCAAGGCATTTTATCTTCAACAACATCATTTATTCCTTGCCTTAGAAAAATTTTCAAATTTCCCTTAGGAAATTCATCAACCTGGTGCCCATCAAAAATATTCACCTTGAAGGCCTCGGAAAAGTGTGGAAGACTTTAAAATCAACTCCCCATCGATAATCTTTATTACCCAGAAGAAAAATTTCCTTCAGAACACGTCGAACCCATGGGTGCACAATGAACGGGTTCACTTAATTTTCTTGAATTTTGAACCTTAGAAAATTATTTCCCTGTGAAATTTAAATTCGTTCTCCACATCAGTGAAGATTTCTTGTTGCTCCAACTTGGAAATTCTAACTCATCCTGCAATGTTGGCACCTTCTGACCTCATCACTGGTACCTTCACTCGGACTTCAGGTAAATCTTATCACCTCAGAGTCTAGGCGTATTTTCTAGAGGAGGAAATATTTGTGCCTTAGAAAATTTTTGAATCACTTAGCATTTTTTTTTTTGAAAAATTTTCCCTTAGAAAATTTTATTCATTCTTCAATCCATCTTGCCAGTGCTGAGAAAAAATTCAACAACTTCTCTTAGAAAATATTTCTTGAAAGCACATCACCCTTAACATATTTTATTTTTCATCTGGCAATTTCAACGCCTAGGCATGTATTATTCATCCTTTGTATTTTATTCTCCAGAAAATTTCCAACGCCTTAGCAATTATCATCAATGCATTTGACAATTGATGAAGGATAAAACCACGCCTAGCATATTTTATTTTCCATCACCCACCACCTTACACACTTGAATTACTTTGGGCTTATTTTCTTTGTCATGGAGAATATTTTCAATGCCTAACTTATCACTCACCAACCTATACTCACTTGAGCGCATTTCTCATACTCAGGAGAATGAAGACTTTCAATGCCCAACAAGTGACTTTTGAGCTTCCTTAATTTCGTCTTCACATGGTCCCATTTGGGAGCATTTTACCATGCAAGCAGGATGAAACTTCCCACGCCTTGACCTCTTGGAATATTCTCTCCTTGTTTTGTCTTGACATGCTCTCTTTTGGGTGCATTTAGGCCTAGTAGGAGGATGAAAACTGTTGACTCTTTGACTTTTTCTAGCTTATTCTTGCATGGGCGCATTTTACTAGTGGAGGAGGATGAAAACTTACACTTTGAAAATTTTGCAACATGAGACCTTGAGCTGGGCGCATTTTTCCATAGGAGCAGGATGAAAACTGTTGACTGCTTTGACTCACTTCTTTTTTTTTGGGCGCATTTTCTCCCAGATGCAGGATGGGCGCATTTTGGCAGAGGAGGTGGATAAACTTTGTTGACTTTCCTTGATTTCCTGCTTCATGGGCGCATTTTGCCTAGGCAGGTGGATGAAGTTCTTGACTTAGAAATTTTCTCAGCCATTTGTGCTTGAGGGCGCATTTTGCTATGTGAGGGGGATCAATATCAACACTTAACCATTTTTTTTTTCTCGTCCCTGCCAGTTTCTCCATGCCTTACTATAAATAGTAAGCTTCTTAATTCTTACACCTCAAAAGCTCAGATCGATTTGAAATTTTGAACACTAGATCCTCGTGACTCCATTACCCTGCTGACATCGCCCCATTCAGATGGGGACCCCCTAATTTTTTGCTCCATTCCGGTCCTTTGGCTTGGGTTTTCTCTCTTTCTCTCTCTCGCTCTGTCTCTTTTCTGATGTCTACCTTTCGAGGATTGTGCCCGTCATTGAGTTTAAGCGTGAAATTGGCCAAGTCTGAAAATTAGGGTTTCATCTTTCCCGGTCAATCCAAGGTCGAACAAAGTGAATAAATTGAAAATTGAGACTAACGTTGTTGTCAGCATGTTTCCAGCACACTCCCAGCAAGTTTTCATATGATTCTGAGATACTTACTATTTTTAGTAAGTGTGAAATTGCAGGCAATCCGTCAGCATTTTTGAAATTCTAATAGTCACACGACATTCAGAACACCTCAGGCTACTCGCGTGCAAAATTTGAACGAAAACAGACAACTTTCTATTTTTAGCAGTCGAGCTTCCAAAGCAAATTTCAGGGTTCAGACGCAGAGTTTTTCTTTGCATGTCTGGATTTTCCTTCTGGGTTTTTCGAGACCTTCGCAATTATATAACATGCAAAACGAGATGACAACTTTCAGAATTCAGTCTTCCGAGGCTATTTTTAGGGTTTGCATGTCAGGGTTTCTTTTGCATGTCGGATGATTCCTGATGGGTTTTTCGAGAGCTTCGCGATGGTGTGATATGCAAACAAAGATAATCACTCAGTAAGGAACTTACTATTTTTAGCAGGTGTGTCCCAGTAGCCGCTTCCCAGCAGTTCAGAATCACGAACTGATCGCAATGCCACCAAAACGAAGGGAAACAGAGATCATTTGATACGCATGCAGAGCAGATTAGGGTTTCCAGCTTCGGGACCTGTAAAGAGGGGTAAAAAGTCAGAATTTTCGAAAACCGGTGTAAACCACTGCGATCAGCATCCTTCAGGCTATCTGCTGGTAAAATTTCGAATCAAACGGAGCACTTACTATTTATAGTAAGTCAATTTGGAAACAGGCTAAAAATAGCAAGTCAAGTGCATGCGTTGATGTCGACAGACAGGTCACGTGGTGAGGAGCGCCTCATCCAAATTTCAAGTCAATCGGAGCAGTGGAGCTATCAGAAGCAAGCAGTTACTATTTATAGTGAATCATCCTCAGAAATGGGCTAAAAATAGCAAGTCAGCTAAAAGTGGCAGTGTCGACAGGACAACAAGGTCATGAGGATGCAGTGTTCAAAATTTCAAGTCGTTCTGAGCTTCAGAGATGCAAAATCGAGAGGGCTTACTATAAATAGCAGGGCATGAAAAGCTGGCGAAGACGAAAAAAAATTTCTAAGTATGGAACTCCATCCTGCAGCCATGGCAAAATGCGCCCAAGTTGATGGAGAGGCATGGAAGAATTTTTGAGTATGAAGTTCATCCTTCACCTAGGCTGAAATGCGCCCAAAGTACAAGTGGTCAATGAAAGTCAACGTTTTTTTATCCTGTAGGCATAGCAAAATGCGCCCAAGGGAAACTCAGGGAATTTGAAAAAATTTCTAAGTGTTGAGGATATCCACCATCACCTTCAAAATGCGCCCATCCTCCTCAAGGGGTAAAATGCACCCAAATTGCAAGAGAGTCAAAGTGGTCAAACAACTTCATCCTCCTCCATAGGCAAAATGCGCCCAAATGCATGCATGTCAAGACAAAAAATGGAAGGTGAAGGGTCACTCCAGGGCGTGGTTATAAGTTTCATCCACCAGCTGTGCTAAAATGCGCCCAAGGAGGAAAAAGTCAAACAAGTCAACAAGTTCATCCTTCAACTACATGGAAATGCGCCCAAATAAGGTCAAGTGAAGACAAAAAAATGGAAGTTGAGGAGTCATCCTCTTGCCTAGCTCAAATGCGCCCAAGTTAGGATGGTAAAAGTAAATGAAGGTGGTAAATGAGGTGAAAGGTGATTAAAAAAACACTTCATGGTGTGGTGAATGTAAGGTGAATGCTAGGCGTTATCCCTCTTCAAGTCCTAAATGCGGCTAAGGTGATGAGTGTTGTAAGTGTTAGAAAATATTGCAAGATGATGGATGTATTGCCTAGGCATGGTGAAGTTAAATATCCTTCTACATATGCTAAATGCGCCCAAGGTGGAGGAATTTAAATATTCTAGGCGTTGAAGGTACTAGGTGATGAAGACCTCTAAGCACAAGATGAATATTTTCCTTCAGACACAAAATGCGCCTAAGATGTTGAGTGAAGAAAAATGAAATATTTCTAAGGCGTTAGAATTTTAAATAAAATTGCCTTGCAAGTGTGAAGTAAAATGCAAATGGTGAATGAGAAATAAATTGTGCTAGGCATGAATAAAATTTTTAAGTGAAGTTGGTGTTTTACTCACAGGCAAGGATGAGCAAAATTGAATAAAAATTTTCTAAGGCAAATTTCCAAAGCAAAGAGATGATTTAAAATATTTTCTCCCTTAGAAAATACGCCTAGAGCTCAAGGTGGTAAAATTTTCCTTCGTGAAACACGAGCAAATTTTCTCAATGATGAAGTCAGAGAATGATGATAATGCAGGATGAACTCAAATTTCTCAAGTTGGAGCAACACAGATGATCACAGGCGAAGGATGGATTTAATTCAATGAAATAATATTTTCTAAGGTTCAAAATTTAAAAAAATTAAATGAACCCGTTCGTTGGGTACCCATGGATTCGAAGCACTCTGAAGAAAATTCTCTTCTGGGTACTGAACATTTGCGATGATAGATGGATTTCTATGTCTTCCGCACTTCGCCAATACTTTTTCAGTGAAGAATTTGATCAGTGCTCAAATTGTGAATTTTCCTAAGGGAAAATTTAAAATTCTCTAAGGCAAGATGAATAAAATGTGTTTTTCAAAATAAGTTTCTCCGGACAACGAATTCGAAGTGGGTTGCCTAGATGATTTTGATTGAATTCTTCAATAATGAATTTTCCAGAACTGAGGAGGAGTTTTAATTCGAATTCAAGTGACAGAGCCCCGGCTGGTGAATTAACCCCGGCTGGTGAATTAAAAAGATGGATTTAAATTAAATTTTTAGAAAATAAATTCAAAGATGCCAGTCAAAGTCAAGTTTCTAGAGAGCAAGATTCCTGACGTCGAGAGACAAGTGTCAGAAATACCAGAGAGGGAAAATTCGAATTTTTGAAGTGGAGTAGTGGAAGTTTAATGCACTGGCTAAAATTGGCTCCTTCTAGAATTCGATTTTTGGCTATAAAATGAAGAAGTTTCTCACTTATTTTTCACAACTAGAGAAGTCGAATTTGCTCTAAGTGAAGATTGTTGCTAAGAATTGCTGAAGCTTGAAGAGTTCGAAACTTTGCTGAGGACTGGAGTTTGCTGAAGTTTAAATTTGAAGTTGCCGAGACTGTTGGAGAAGGACGCCTTGAGTTTGCCAGTGCAAGTGTTGAAAATTCGAATATTGCTGATTTGAAGAAGTGCGAACTTGCTGGTTGCTGATTGAGACTTGAAGTTGTTGATGCTAAGAGAGGCGCCTTGAAGTGAAGGTATTTCAAATTGTCTAAAAGGTGCGAACTTGTTGAAAGAAGTATTCAAAATTGCTGAAGCTTGTGAAGTGCGCATTTACCAAGTAAGAAGTACGAACTTGTTGATTGCTGATTGCTGAAGTACGAATTTATAGAAGTTCAAGTTGCAGATTGAAGTTGCTAAGGCTGAAGTCTACTTAGAAACCTTTTCTAAGTGTTGAAGTTCGATTTTATTGGAGAAGAAGCTGAGGTTTGCAAATAAGAAAAGTTATTGCAGCTTCTTGAAGTTGACTGCAGCCCCTACACAATATTTTATTTTATAAATTAAATTGCTGATGAATGTTTATTGTTTGCAGATGGCTGAGGCAAGGGTGACTGGCAAGGACAATGGTGCATCCAGACAGGCTGTGATCAAGAAGCTGAGTAAGACATTCATGCCGGAGTCAAAGTTTATTTCAAAGTTGGGCAAGCTGACGGATACCAACTTGGGCTCCGTCAACCTGGAGACCTTCAAGAATAGAATGTTGGGAATTGGAAGTCATTGGCCTTCGACCACTTCGCACAATATTGTTCGAAGTGGGTTATATGCAGCTGCTGGTTTCCCGCCAGCCATTCAGTGTTCGGAGCTGATAATGGAGTGCACCAATTATTATGAGAAGGATCATCGGTCAATCATGTCACCAGATGGCCAAGTACTAGCCAATCTTACTCCAACAGCCATTGGTGAAACTTTCGAGATCCCGGTGCACAGGAACATGGTTTACAAATCCAGAGAGCGAGCAGAGCGAATGTACGCTTCTGCATTCGAGAGATGCACGGAGACGATTAACACTCATTGGATGAGCACTCCCAAGCCTTCTCGTACAAAGCTACCAAAGCAAATCATAGCGGAGGACTTGAAGCAAGAATATTGTGATCTCATCATGATGCTGAGCAGGGTTGGTGGTTGTGCACAGTCATTTATTTTCGAGCCTTGGATGTTTTATTACATCAACCTCGTGCTGGAAGGGAAAGATTATGTCAATTGGGCCGAGATGATTAGTGACAATTTGCACGAGCAGCTCCTGGGCCTCCGAAGGACAAAGACATTTTACATGAGCTCTTACATCATCTATATGTTGGCACGTATGACGAAGTACAGAGGGATCTCTTACAAGGAACCCGTCGGTTGTGGCTCCCACCAGTTTAAAATATATGATGCATGTCCACAGTTGCATTTGGCGAGCACAACTCACTACAAGCATGTCAACGATTCCTTCACCATGCATATCACGAGATTGCTTCAGGAGCGGTTACATCACAGAATCTCGAGGGAAGCCCAGGAATTAATTGAAAGGTATGGGTGCTGGTTTATACAATTTCCGAAATTTTCTTATATTAGGCTGCAAGGTTTTTCATCGTACCCATATAGGCTGCCTAAGTACCCAACAGATAGAGTTTTAATGCTAGAGATATCTAGGCAATTGCTTGCCTATGATAAGATTCAAAAGAAGAAGAAGGGAGGAGTAGAATTTCCAATTGTCATGGGCAACTCGGATGAAGTGTGTCCCTCAATACAGGCAGCTAGAGAGGCTGAAAGTGAACTTCAATTTTATCACTTTTCATACCACACCAGCCGACAGCACTACGACCCACATCATAACATCAAATGGGTACTGTCAGAGGAGTTTAAACATAAGGCCACCATTGAGGATTATTGGGCTGATGCAGCTGATGAGATTGAAGTAAGGAAAAGGATGTTCTCTCGGTTGCCGATTACTTTGATCAGGGAATGTGAAGTTGTGCCGGTTCCAGACCAGGTGAACGAGGATATGGATGTTGTTCATCCGGATTATGCAGCAGTGAGAGATACTCCACTCCCACCTCCAGATTGGTCAGAACCTGAGATTGCAGATTTGGACACACTTTCTATTCCTGTCTGACATTCACTAAGGCATGGGTTGATAGACGTGTGAGTAGGTTGAAGAGTAGGTCAATTGCTTTGACTTACAATTTGATGGGAGATCACAGGACACCCACCATAGGCAGAAAGAAATAGATCACATGAGGTCCGAAATCTCGAAAGAAGGAGCTAGTTCGACAGGAGTCCATTCAGCCGGAACCTCCACGAGTCACAGTTGCATCACCATTGGAGACACGTTCTCCAAGTATACAGGAGGTTTCTTTGTTTGCTGATCAGAGGAATACACTGAATCAAGTGCAAGTAGTATAGGATAATAATCAGCCTCCACGGAGAGAGTCGGTTGGCCAGAGTGTCAACGCACCTATTAGGGCTGATCAGCAAGATGATGAGGGGACTATTACTGACCCTCAATTTCAGCAGGAGTTAGAGGCGGC